>CANXYI010393944.1:0-14097 GCA_948208565.1 Hura crepitans | reverse complement strand
TACCCATCTGATTAGTTGTGATATTGGGTGGTCCCACAGGGCTAATCCTTACTATTCACTTGAGACATATTACTGATGACGACTGAGATATTAGGAGGTCCCACAAGTTTAATCCTGCTATTTCTCTGCAGATATTAGGAGGTCTATAGATTGATCCCTACTATCTACCAATCCAGTATTGAGAGGTTCCTATGAATTGATCCCTGCTATCAGACAGGGTTAGTATAGCTATGGAGGTTTAAAATTTAGCCACTACACAGCCTGGATCCTATTATCCAATGCCTTAAAGTGTAGTCATTCTAGTATGGGCCTGCATATAAAAGTAAACATGAAAAATAACAAAATAATATAACATAAATTAAGGAAAATTTATCAAATGGCAAGTCACTGGTAAATATATCATAAGACTAATGAATAAAAATAATATTTTATATTAATAACTATGTGTACTGCATTATGGACTTGCATCTTGAGTTTTACATGAATGTATGCATGACATGCATGTATTACATTAAATTCACCACTGAGTTTAGCCATTCATTTGATATATGGCACTAATCTATGCCTTCATCCCAAACTTAAACGTGGACCTTATGACTTTTAAAATAGCCATTGCTAGCCCATTTCCCCCTTAAAGCCAAATGGCATCTTTTTCCTTAAGAATCCTAAATTTCTTCTTCATCTTAACTATTAAACCAACACCAAATTTTCCACTTATATATTAAAATTACCTCTATGCTCCCCTCTTTTTAATTCTAGTGGAATTTTATCATAAGAAGGCTTAAAGAGGAAGATATTAGGATGGAGTGAATAGTGATCAAGGTAAGCAAAAATGATTATTTTTAATTTCTAATATTTTTTCTAAGGTGGGGTTTAAGATATATAAGGTGTTTATGAGTTTATATTTTCATTGGGTTGTATGTAAAATTTTTGAGAAATTTTCAAAGGCGAAATATGTGTATGTTTATAGGTCGAGAAGGACGGGAGGTAGAGAGGAGAGAAGGATAAGATTAAGTGGTGATTTAAGGCTATTTTAGTGAGCAAAGTAAGTGAATTTGGTGATTCATTCATTTAATTCATTAATTTGCATAAATTGTGTTATGTATATGTGTATGGAAATACTAGTTTGCATGGTATGGCATAGGGCTTACATAAGATATGATTAGGAATGGTAGGTACACATTTACCAGAGCCTAAATGATGTGAAAAATAGATAGGAAATGGGAGGTATGGTGAAGTACATGTTATGGCTGAAATTTACATATAAGAAATTTAATGAAATTTAAATGGTAATAAATACTTGAATGTATGTGTTTGAGTTAATTAAACTAGTATAACATAATTTGAATGTTTGTATGGTCAAATATAATTTTTTACATAGAACATGTTAGGTTGGCCGAATGGGTCATGGTAAGGTAATGAAGACTTAACATTGTTATATAACATATGTATAAGTAAAATGTTAAATAAAGGAAATAAATTCGTGTGATTAACATGATTTGAGACCTAATCTTTAACTTGGTTGATTAGAGAATTTATGGATATTAAAGATGAGATGAATTAGACTTGAAATAAATATAAGATATGGAATGCAAAGAAATTAATATTAGAAGGGAAAAAGAGAGATTTAGAGCAAATGTGATGAATATGAGACTTTGAAAATGAATAAAAAGGGAGGAAAGAAAATAATAATTTGACCGGCCAACTAGGGAGTAATAACTACTAGGACACTTTGGTGTCATGAGAGGTCGATCTATGAGGATGACTATGAGATGATATTGATCTATTTATGACATTGTTTCAGTGCAGCCGCCTTAAGGTCTATAAAGGGCTATTACACAATTTATGAGATTTGATGACGGAGTGTAACCGTCAAGGTCCACAATGTGAGCCCCTGTATAGCTTATAAGATAAAGTGTAGCCATTGAGGTTCGGGATTAAAACCCCTGCACAATTATGTTAAGCATGATAAGATATGACATGATGGAGGGCAGCCGTCGAGGTTTAAAATGTGGGAATCCCATTATCCAGTGTTAAAAGTGTAATCTCTCAGATATGGGCCATTAACAGAATGAAGACTATAACTGGTTAAATGAGAGATAGATAACTAAATCATTTAAATAAGAAAGTAGGCTTATTATAATTGAATTCTGTATAATGATACTGCATGTAATAACTTAGCATGATGCATGTTGAGTGTGACCATAATGGCATGTGAATGATTTTTTATTATGAGATAGCATAAGGTATGATACATAAGATGGCATGATGCATGATGTATGAGATTAGATGTATAAATCATTAAATTCATCAGTAAGTGTTTGTTTAGCATATCGAGTGTTTTTATGCATAGGTAGTAGAATGCTTGTGTGATCCAACCTCACCAAAGCACAGCATAGCAAGTAGCTCAACTGAGGTATACTTTTTGGTCTTTTAGCTTTGTATATTATGACTGTTAGATACACTCACGTATAGGAAGTGAACTGTGTTGTAATAATAACAATGGGATGTAATGCCTTGAACTTACATTATATGATACTCACTTGTTGAGCATATGTGTTACTGTTGAGATTGAGGAGTTATTGGTGGATTAGAAGGATCATATGAGTAAGGTTGTGGATGAATTGTTATAGAAGTGTTTAGGATGTAAACCTATAAGCTAGGCTAAATTAAGGCTAAGGAACCTTAATTGAACAATTTTTCATATCGGGTTTTATGAGTTATTAGTCAGAGAAATATTAGGATAGGTGACCTTTTGAGAAGTGACATTTCTTGTTCAATTCGAAGGTGGATTAGTAAGAAGGTGTTACAAAACGTGGGTTTGTGTAGGTGTTTCTTGAAATGTGACACCAATCTATAAAAAAGTCTATAGAATTGGTATATGTGTAAGATTTGAGGAAGGGTGTAGGCTTTAAATAGTAGTTCAATGGATCAATAATATGTTGTTTACTTTAATTAAGGCTTGAATGATTTGAGAATTTGAAAAAGTGAGGGGATGAAAACATGGCCAGAATTTTTCAATCAAATTGTTGCAGAATGTACAATAGAAACAACTGTTGTTTTGAAGTAATTCAAAGGTGCAAAAAAATAATTCTAAAGATGGTTTATAGTTTTGGGCTATGTTCAAGTGATTATAGAGAGGCAAAAAGGGCTAGAAGTTGCAACTGAATTCAAGAATTTTAGGGGCTTAAGGAAGACTTTTGTGTGATGAAGCGATATAGACTAGTGTGTAAGTGTTCTAGGTGTATTGAGGTACATTTGTATAAGATTCACTTAGTTTTGATATATTATGTGTGTGCATATGAACATCAAGGGAAGTATTGTTATGTTACAATGTTAATTATAGATTTTGATCTGAACTATCACCTATATTTCACTTTGATTCCCATTATTTGGAATATTACAAATTAGTATCTATAGTGTCAGAGTCATCACAAATCTAATCTTTTGTTAAATATTCCATTGGATTTAATGGAATATGCTGACATGGCTATTTTTAGGCCTCATGATTGCTAACTTAGCAAGCAAGTACATGTATAATTGCCTTAAACTTTATTTTGTCTATTTTTTCCATCACAAATATTTATAAATTTAATTTAAAAGTACTTATTTTAGCTCTATAAAATATTTCTATGCAAAAAATAAAGAAAATAAAAAATAAGACAATAATGAGAAAATATTGTTTACATGAAAAATTACAATTTACACTTTTTTATTGTTTATTTTTTGGTAGAAATAAAGAGAAAAAAAGAGTTTTGTATTTGAGATAGGGGAAGATGTCAATGGTGAATATAAGAAGGACACTATGAGGCTCGGTAGATATATGTAAAAGCTTATTCTTACAAAGGAAGATAAGTGTTAAAGATTTTAGCAAGGTTTACATAATGAGATACAGATGTTACTAGCCATTCACCATATCAAGGAGGTTTTTCTTGCCTTGGTTAATACAGCTTTGAATTATGAGTAAGTTAAGGAAAAAAAATATATTAGAAGGCAAAAAGGCCAGTAGAAAAGAGGGCAGGTTCAAGGACATAACTCATAACGGGTTGGTAAAAAGCCTAAAGTTCTATAAACACAGATAATGAGTCAAAGTAAACCACATACATAGATAGCTAGAGAAGGCGTAGTGGTTAAATAGAGCTAGCAGATCTCTTTCCATAGGTACCACTATAGGAGTAGAAAGATAAGCATACCCAATATGTGACCAATGTCACAAAAAACACCCTAAAGCATATAAGAGAGGGACAAATGTTTGTTATAAATGTGGTTTTACAAAGCATATCCAAAGAGATTATCCTTAGGGATAGGTAGGAGTGACTGCTCAACCTGAGAGGTCAAGACCTATTGTATAGAGAGGTAAAGGTAGGGGAAGAGATGATATTAGTATGGCTAGTTACATGACATCCTCAAAGACAATTGAAAGACTAGATATTTGTTTATATGCTATTAAGGCTAGGGAGGATCCAGTTATACTTAATGTCATTAAAGCCACATTTTCTATCTTTAGAGTGTATGTACATGCATTGATTGACCTTGGTTCCAATGTATTCATACATATGTATACCTATTGTTGTTAAGAACAAGTTGCCAGTTGAAACTTTATAACATGATATTATAGTGACCAATCCTATAAGTGAAAGTGTTATAGTGAATCAAGTAGTCAAAGATTGTCCATTAATGGTGTATGAGCATTAGTTGCCAAAAGATTTTATTAGGCTTCCTTTTAAGAAGTTTGATATGATTCTATTTATGGATTGGTTGTCTAGGCACTAGGCTATTATTGACAACAAACAAAAAAGAATCACACTTGATTCGAAACCAGAGTTAAGGGGAAAAGGTCTAGGTTGTTTTCTAATGTCATATTAACTTCTATGGCTAAAAGGCTAGTAAGGAAAGGATACAAGGCTTATTTGGCATGTGTGTTAGAAACTAAGAAGACTGAGGTCAGAATATCTGATGTACCTACATTATGTTATTTTCCTAAGGTATTCCAAGAAGAATTACTAGGATTAACACCAATCAAAGAAGTGGAATTTAGTATTTAGGTTATGCTAGGTACAGCTTCTATTTCCATTCCTCATACAAAATGGCTCTAATATAATTGAAAGAGTTAAAAATACAATTACAAGAGTTATTAGATAGAGTGTATCTCCTTATGGTGCAATAGTATTATTTGTGAAGAAGAATGATGGGACTTTATGATTATACATCAATTATAAGCAATTGAATAAAGTTACAGTTAAGAACAACTATCTATTACCTAGGATTAATGACTTTTTTACTAGTTGAAGGGAACCAGTGAGTTCTTTAAGATAAACTTGAGGTCAAGGTATTATCAACTAAAAGTGAAAGAGTCAGATGTACCTAAGACTGCCTTTAGGACTAGATACCAGCATTTTGAGTTCTTAGTTATGCCATTTATACTAATGAATGCCCCAGCTGCATTTATGGATTTGATAAACAAGATATTTCATTCATACCTTAATCAATTTGTTATAGTGTTTATCAATGACATCCAAGGTTATTCAAAGTCCAAAGAAAAATATGACAAACACTTGAGATCGATGTTGCAAATATTAAAGGAGAAGCAACTTTATGCTAAGCTAAGTAAGTGTGATTTTTGGTTAGATGAGATTTCTTTCTTAAGGCATGTGGTATCAGTTGAAGGGTTTAGGGTAGATCCCAAAAAGGTTAAGGCAATAGTAGAATGGAAGCTACCAAGAAATGCCATATAAGTCAAGAGTTTTATAGGGTTAACTGGTTATTATAGAAGATTTGTAAAGATTTTTTCATTGATAACATCACTATCCATGAGGTTGCTAAGAAAAGATGTAAAATTTGAGTGGACAAACAAATGTCAAGCTAATTTTAACTAGCTTAAGGCAACATTGTTTACTCAACCAATGTCTAATAAGGAGTTTTTGATCTATACTAATGCCTCATATAATGGCTTGGGTTGTGTGCCAATACAAGTAGGGAAAGTAGTTGCCTATGCATCCAAGTCAAATTACATGAGAAGAATTGTCCCACTCATGATTTGAAGTTGGCAACAATAGTGTTTGCATTGAAAATATAGAGGCATTAATTGTATGGTAAGAAGTGTTATATTTACATAGATCACAAGAGTTGAATTATCTGCCTACATAGAAAAAATTAAACTTGAGGCAAAAAAGGTGGATTGAGTTACTTAAAGACTATGATTTCATTATTGACTACCACCCAGGCAAAGCTAATATAGTAACTAATGCACTTAATAGGAAGTCTTTATTAGGTATACATATCACGTCTTTAATTATAGAGTTCAATATATGAGGATGATTATAATGTGTGTGCAAGATGTCTAATTACTTTCCTTTAGATGTAATTTTAAAGGCAATGAATGCTCATTTTACCATAATTAAAGATAGAGTTTTAGTGACAAAGTTAAGAGTCAAACCCACTTTACTTCAATAAGCTTAGAAAGCTCAAAGAAATGATGGCAAGTTGATGACAAAGATAAAGCAAGTGCAAGATGGGAAGGATAATGGCTATAGGACTAATGAAGCTGATGCATGTTTGTATTATCAAGATAAGATATGTGTGCCAAATGATAAAGTTAAAAAGAAGCATATTGGAGGAAGCCCACAGTTGTCCTTATGCCATGCATATAGAAGGCACCAAGATATACAATGGCTTAAAAGTATATGTATGAAAAGAGTCATTATAGAAGTTATAAGCATATGTTTAGTGTGTCAGCAAGTGAAAGTAGAACATTAAGTTCCATCAAGATTACTGAAACTTATTCCCATTCCTGAATGGATGTGGGATAAAATCATAATGGATTTTATGATAGGATTGCCAACTACACTAAGAAAGAAGAATGAAATATGGGTGATAGTGGACTAATTGACCATGTCAACTCATTTCTTACTAGTTAGAGCTAATTATTCATTGGACAAGTTATCAAAATTGTATATCAATGAGATAGTGTGATTGCATGGAATGCCTATCTCTATTATATCATACAAAGATCTAAGGTTCACTTATAGATTTTGGCAAAAGTTACATGAAGCCTTAGGCACTAAGCTAAATTTTTGTACAGCATTTCATCCTCATATAGATGGCCAATCAAAAAGAGTGATTCAAGTAAACAAAGTTAAGTCTTAACATAATATGTTTCATGAGTAAATAAATGCTAATAGTTATAGATATGATAGGTGCTTGAAGATATGTTTAGGGGATGTATTATGGAATTTGAAGGAAGTTAGGGGAGATGCCTCCCTTTAGCTGAGTTTGCCTATAATAACATTTACTAAACAAGTTTGAAGATGGCACTTTAATAAGCATTGTATGGCAAAAAGTGTAGGACACCACTCTGTTGGACAAACTTGAGTGAAAACAAGTTGGAAAGGCTATAATTGATTAGAGAAGTAAAGGACAAAATAAGAGTAGTAAGAGATAGATTGAAAGCAATAGCAGATAGATAAAAGTCCTAATGCTGATCTCGAAAGGAAAGAAATTGAATATCAAGTTAGAGATAAGGTATTTTTAAGGTGTCACCATAGAAGAAAGTCCTTAAATTTGGTAAAAAGGGGAAGCTAAGTCTAAGATACATTTAAAAAAGCTAATAAATAAGAGAATTCCTCTAGTGAAGGTGTTGTAGAGGAATCATAAATTTAAAGACACCACATAGGAGACAGAAGAAGCTATGAGGCAGTAATATACTTGCCTATTTGCTTGAGATATAGATTTCTATTTCAAGGACAAAATAGCCTAAGTAGGGGAGAGTTGTAACATCCAAGAGAACATTAATAAGTCACTTTGGGCATAATCAAGTAGTTAAAGCTAAAAATGGGGGGAATGAGTAATTAATAATTATTTTGAGGATTAATAAAAAAGAGAAAAAAGGATTTTAAGATAGGTTAAGTATTAATTAATTCAAGTAATAAGAGAAGTGTTTAAAGAGTATTAAGATAAAGTATAAAGAAATAAGATTTTTTATTATAATTTAGAGAGCTAAGAAACTATAAGAGTGTAATTGTGATTTTCCACCAAAGTTACTAGAAAATTTTTATTTGTTTTAGTGCTAACTTCACCTGAAATCAAAGGAAAAAGAAAGAAAGAAAAGAAGGGACAAAGGACAGAGAAAATAAAACAAAGAAAAAGAATAAAAAGAAAGGTAGGCATAGAAAAGAGAAAGAGACCTATGAAATTGATCTTTATTTTGGCAAGAAAAAAAGGATTTCGAAGGAAAAATCAAGAATGAAAGACTGATTTGTTTAGATAGCAAGCATCATGTGACACCCGTAACTCGACTCGATAGTTGGATACAAATGAGAGATGGCACATTATGACACCTCCTACCGAACTGTTGCCAGCTCGAATAAGAGATGACACATTAATCAGTTCTACCTATTTGTACCATTATCTTCTTAAAACCCTATTATGTGTGTGTGTGTGTCATGAGCATCCTAGGACCACATTTAGATCATTAATTTATCAAATATGCATGCACGTTAAATCAACACTGTCCTGCTTGGACAAAAATCCAACCATATAATAGCTGCACAGTGTAATATCCCAAAATAAAACCTACAAAAAATCACACTTCTATAAAGTCTCAATCTCAAATCCTAGACCTTTCTAGTCCCCCAATATTGTCATCATCATCATATCTCAGTGAAATCAATCACATCACAGTCACAATATCAAAAATAGTCATAAGATTATCATATCTCCAGTTCACTTCACATACCTATCATCTACTACTAATGTCTATCTAATTAATTTACATAACCAATGTAATTGCATTAATTATACATACATGTGACTAAGACCTATACCCTCTATTTACATATGAGTGCCAACTACCCTTATGTATATCACACCAAAAGACACAAAATGTATACCAAAACTTAAAGCTATCTACACTGCACTATTGTTATGAGGTTTGATTAAAGCTAACTATTTACAACCTACGCATCGAAAACACAATGCACTAAGCGTAAAGCTTAGTGGTGTATTTGATAAAATATGCTTACATGCACATACATACATGCCAAGCATGCATTTCTAATAATGAAACATGTCCTGTAACACTTGCACATTTTACCAACCCTATGGTGTTACACCTTTAACAATTTTATATCATTGTATTACCATAATTTATTATTATCCATTTTACATTACTCTCGGTGGTCGCACCCGCTTTATATTACATGCAGTGATTCTGTTAGACCTCTCGACTGCTACACTTGCATTATATCAATATCACCAATATGTGTGTGTGTGTGTGTGTATATGTGTTTATGCAGTGGTCCTATTAAACCTTTTGATAGCTGTAGACATATAGAACTATGTGCAGTGATTCTATTAGACCTCCTGGCAGTTGCACTTGCTTTTATAATCAAGTATCAATATGTACATGTAAATGACACCAAAGTGTCCAAGCAACTGTTACATCCCCTAGTTGACTGGTTAACCTAACCAGCAGGTTGTCTAACACATATAAGCCATTTGCATTTCCACTTTGGTTACATATAAATTACATGTCTTACATAGCTTTCCTCATACTAGATTCCAATCACAATTTTATTGTATCAACATATACTTTGTAACCACGGATTTACTAATTGGTGGCACATTATGTAACCACATTCCACATTGCCATTTCTTATTATTACTCATTCGATATCACATTTCCATATGCAATACCACAACATAATTTCCATTAAACACATTATCAATTTATCAATACATATTACCAAATGCATTATGCCAACACACCCATTATGCTTCACACATTTATTACACAACATACACATATCTCATGTTCAACATATCCAATATCTCCCACATTCATCAATGTACATATCTAATATATTTTATACCCATGTATTTAAAGCTTATAGACTTTGTTTACATCAATTATACCATAATTTCATTAATTTCCACAATGTCCCCATTTCACATATCATTCGGCCATCATTGGTCTTTCACCTTTCAAATTTATTTTTAACCCAAATTGTGTTCATACCAGTTAAATTACATGCCATAAGCCCTAATATACCCTAATTTTCAATTTAGGATTACACTAACCCCTAAATCCATAACATACACATAATGCACCTATTATGGAATTTGCATAACACATATATACACTTACATAGTTTTATCAAATACACTTATAGAGTGATTATTTGGCATCCCGAATAGCACTCTGTAGCTTATCTTTGCCTTTCTCCTTATTCTCTTCCAAGTTCTCTAAATTCCATAATAGAAAATTTATTAAAAATTTCATAGAAAATTCTATACAACTCTAAATTCAAAAATAACACTAGAATCGTCAATTAGAGCATCCTTAATTACCTAGAAAAATGCTAGGATTTGAATTTAGGGGTTTGAAACCTTAAACTTTCAAAGTATTCTTTTGCCTCTAAATCACTTTTCTTATGCAAAATTGACCCCAAAATTAGGTTTTAGAGGTGATGTAGAGCATTTTTGATGTATAAAGTGGGAGTTTTCATGGAGATTTAGGGTATTTATAAAGAAAAAAGGGAGAAATAAGAGAGAAAGCATTAATGGCATTGGCGTAAGGGAGAAAAGGGAGGAGGAAAGGTGTTTGTCTCATATGGTACACACATACACATATACACCCTTTTATATTAAGACCATAGATGGCCACGATCGCACCATATGGCAATCCGACAATCCAGATTAATCATATTTATATTTTGAGATTCAAAAAGGTGATTTTAATGTTTGAGGCATCCAAAAATAATTTTCTACACACCAAAAATTACAAAAATTCTCAATTTAGGGGCCCTAAAATCTCGGGCCCAAAATCTAATGGAAACTCAGTTAATTAATCAATTGCATTCTCAAGAAATTTAGATAAAATATTTATCAATGTCAAAAATTTTTGATTTCAACACCATTGAACTAATTGAAATTTTTTTTTATAAATTATCAACTTGCACGTCAAAAGAAAACATGACACATTAAGCATATAACTTAGTATAACATCTTTACTTTAATATAAAAGCATTTCTCTTACCATATTCATAAAACGTTAATCATTTCTACAATACATACTTTACTTGTGATGTAAATTACAAGTTACATGAAATCAAGAATTCTTTACATTGTATACTAATATCGTTCAGTCCTTAAATTCTCTATATCACCTATATCTTTTTTTTTAAATTATAGTGTATACTTCATACTATGCTTATATTTAGAATTACAAGCCAATATCATAATTAAGCAATTCACTCTCATATATATATATACATATGTATAATATTTTAACTTAAGGTCTTAAATGAAAATTTACATTGCCAACATAATTATACCATCTTTCATATTATTAATATTACCTCATCAAAATTCCATTCACGCATACACACACATATATATGCATTTCTATCATCCATTTAAAATTTCTTGTTTCCTTTAATGTTCATTTCGGTCTTGATAGAGAAAATTTTATCAATTTAAAATCGTGCTAAGACTTAATATCATCGTGTCACAATTATCATGCATTACATATATCTCTTTCATATATATATATATATACATATATATATATATATATATATACATATATATATATATATATATATACATATATATATATATATACATATATATATATATATCTCAGCCTGAAGAGAATTTCATTTAAGAGATGTATTTTTTCCATCTAAGCTTCTATTCATTCATAAATTAAGCAACTAATCATAGAAACTAAGTTTATTCTTTAGTTAGTTATTATAAAATTAAAAATCATAGTCTACTTATAAGGTTCGTTAAAGTGAAAAATTAAATTTAAAATACACAAAAACCTCAAATTTGTTTTCTCTCATATTCCTATGGTAGCTATTATAAAATAAGGATGTTAGAATTAATAAGGTGTTGAAGTACTCGTCATATGACACCAAATAAAGTAACAAAGCGCCCGTCATATGCGAATATTAAGATGTTGAAGTATCCATCACACAACACCAAGTGAGGTAACAAAATACCCGTCATATGCAGACATTAACATACTGAAGTATCCATCATAAAACACTAAGTGAGGTAACAAAGTACCCATCATATGCGAACATTGAGATACTGAAGTATCCATCATATAGCACTAAGTGAGGTAATAAAGTACCCATCATATGCAAACATTGAGATACTAAAGTATTCATCATATAAATATTGAAGCATCCATCATATGACACTAAGTGAGGTAAAAAAAAAAAGTACCCGTCATATGGGAATATTGAGATGCTAAAGTACCAATCATATGACACCAAGCGAGATGAAAAGTTAGCCATGAGAACATTAAGATACTAAAGCATCCATCAAATGGCACCAAGTGAGGTAACAAAGTACCTCAAATGTGAAAAATAATACATCAAAACTCAAAGATTCCATAAAGTCATAACCCTAGTTGCCAATAAGTTTAAAGAGTTAAAACAATTGCTACTACCATACAGCTCCTAACTAAAATGATAATCTATCTATAATCAATGAAGTACATAAGGCTTACAAGGATAATTATTAGTGTTATACTTTATTCTCTTCAAAATTGGAGATTTTAGTTCCAAGCATTTTTATACCTTTGTAATTCCACTAAGAAAGCAATTAACCAACTAATATATATTTCACTATTAACATCACAAATTACCTATACTTGCACAATTACCATCAAACTTGACACAGTTAAGCTAAATATAATTTCAAAATGTTTAATAGTCAATGTAAAATAATTGAATTTAAAATATACTTAAAATTCACTTAGTGTTTTCACCTTATAAAGATTTTGGTAGTAACATACCTGATTTGCATTTTCATTACCTTTCATCTTATTTGCTAACATATGGTATAATTATATATTCCATTATATAATTTCTTTATACATATTTGCCTTGTAGATTCTTCTCATGTTCACACTTACATTCAATTACACATATACTTACATTGAATCATTCACAATATACTTTCTCATATGAAACATATCATTTTTACACACCTTACTAAATCTATCTAAAGTTACATAACAAGGATCTTACTAATTAAAGTGAGACAAAAAAATCTTCTTGAGCACTTATATAACTATAATAAGCTAAGACTCCATAATATAGGTATTTGGCCAAAAGAAGAAATTTAATACCATTTCGCTTTTTTATTCCACATTATGCGTATTTTAATTTTCCTTTGGGCACTTCATATTATCTCTTCCCCTACTAATAATTTACTTTTAAGCTATTCACAATTTTTTTTCTTTTTTTTTATATCTAATTCAGCCAAACATTCAATTACTTCTCAAATTTATTTCCTTGCATTCTAACATGAGCACCACCTATTGTAGCAAAACTACACAATAATGCCCAATGTAGTTTTATATACCATAAGGCAATGATTCCCATACATTGCCATTATTATCATTTACAATTCTTTTTCATTTCATACAAAACATTACATTTAAACTTATAAAGCATATACAATACTAACTATATTAATAGTCATGAATTATCAAAGTATAGCTCATTAACTCTATGAGCATCTCATCACTTATCATCTTTGCCCCAATAACCACATCCTTAAATTTAACCCTAATATTCATATTGTATACAATGAGAGAGACACTGCATTATGTAGGTCAATACATACATTAGTTATCATCTACTTAGTAATTTAATCCATCAATCCCATAAAAAAAAATAAATCTGACCATGTACAAAGGATTGCTTAAAAATTCAATCTTTTCCAAAAATATGGTTTTATATCTATAAATTCTTGCTAAAGTTTTCTTGTTAAAATAAACTTTAGCACCCACAATTTTACCAAATTACAACTTGGCCATTTTATTCCTCATTAAGCCTAGAATTTGGGTAAATAGGAATATTCCATATTAATCCTCATTTTCTAAGATTTTACCTTAGGAATTCCATGAATTCAAATCTAATTTCTTATTTAGATTGTTAATCACACTTAAAACTATCTCTAAGCAAAGATGTACAAGCTTTATAATAGGTATAAAACTCTAAATTTCAAAAATTAAAAATGCTCTACCTTTAATCAAGCCCAAAATACAATTCGTAAGCTCGAATTTAACTTCTTATG
>CANXYI010393790.1:0-11178 GCA_948208565.1 Hura crepitans | reverse complement strand
TCAAGCCAGTATTCAGCTCTGGTAGCATCATCCTTTCTCCTTCCCAAAAAATCAATAACTCCCATCTTCCTTAACCTATCTAAAGGACTCTTATGTGGAAAAACTGGTGGTGGAGGTGGTACTAGTACCAGAGGAGGTGGAGGTGGAGCCGCAGCAATAGTGGAAGTTTGTTGGAGCAAATTTACTATCTACTACAATAAGGTTAGTGATGCTTCAGCTTACTGTTGACTCAGTCCTGGTTGTTAGGGCTGCTATATAGCATCACTAGGTTTAGGTACAGATGCATTGCCTACCACTTGAATTGTAGTTGGTGTAAAACTAGCCACTTCTTTAGGCCTTTCTTCGGATGCATGATCAATCATATGCTTGCTACAAAAGAATAACTTATCCACCTTGGATAACATAACAATTCAGAGGAATTGTGAACTTAAACATTTGATATCTATGTACTCTACCGAGGAACATTAAACCTAGGCTCTAATACCACCAAATGTGACACCTCTTACTGGATCCCTTAGGAGACCTCATAAGTGATACACACACTCCTAGGTCACTAGTACTATTCCTATCACTCCCATTACTTCTATCAGTTAAACTTACTTTGTTTCCAAATTCACTTCCTATATGTTTTATATCTTATCAAAGTGTAGTCATACAAAATTGCCACTTTCAAATAATTACGAGTCATTTCCAAAAAAAAAAAAACATAGAAATTTTAGCAGTATAATGGCTGTCCAGGTTCTATCCCAAAAATTTTAAAAGCCTATTTAACACTTCTATAAACATTTCATAACTCCTAGACCCATCCAGTCACCCAGTCTCAGCCTAACATCAACTTAATCACACATCAAACTCAGGCCTCAGGCCACAGATAAAGCATGCATATATAGAGCCTCAAGCTCGCATCAACATCACACATTATAGCTAAGCATACATTTACAAGAAGAGCATATAGGATTGCTTTATTTACATCAGCAGGTTATGTTTGCTTATATACATTACATATCTATAACTTAAATACATGCTTCTACCCAATTCCCACCAAGGTACATAATTATCAAAATTGTATAACAATTACTTTAAAATACTTCATTGGTATCCTCTAACCTTTATTGTCATGCTTCACAAGGCAAGATTCTACTATTGAGTACCTACGCACCAAAATAGGTATGTTGAGTATATGAGATATTGAGTGGTGAACTTAAAGCATTTAAATCATGGCATTATATTATTTCCATACCTATACAGTTAAGAACTGGTTTTTACTTCATTATGTCATTTAATTATACAATAGGGTGCCAAATTACTAAAATACCCCTAAGGTATTTATAAGACTTGAAATTAGTATTTTTGACTCATATAAATTATTTCTAGTAATTATTAATATTTATAACATACATACTTCATAGGAATCAATTTATTTATAACATGTGAGTAAAATGACCAAAATGCTCTTTTGCCTGTATTTTACCAATTTCTTAGAAAAAGTCATCCAATCATGCTTAATTTTATCTTCCATAATTATTCTGCTTATTTACTTAATTTAATTCATTAGCCTAACTAGGAAAATGATAGTGAAAGTCACTAGATCTAGAGGGAAAATAAATTGGTGTAGTGGTCCCTATTCTAGACCTACACCGGTGCATCGGCATGTGTGCCATAATGGAGATTAGCCATAGCCTTTCTAGACACAAGTAAATAGTATCTATGTGACATAATAGAGATTAGCCTGTAGGCCTCCCCAACCACAAGTAAAAAGCATAAGGAATGTGATATAATAGAGATCAGGCCGTAGGCCTCCCTAGCCATAAATAAATATCAACATCTGGGGGATGTAATGGTGATCAGTCCGAAGACCACACCAGCCATCAATAAAAATTACTGCCTGAATATTAGACAACTAGCGGCTGGAAAACCCTAAGTTAACTGGTTAACCCATCTAGTGGGTGTCTAACTAATGGGCCAAGTAGCTTAATTTAAGTTCATTTATTAACCAAAAATATTCTTATAATATTTATGTTCCAAAAATAAACAGTTAAAATTTTTATCACATGTTTTATTTTTTTAGGCGGACTAGTACAACTACATTTTGGCTCTATCGGGTAAAAATTCCGAAATAATATTTATGTTTGCTATTACCAAAATTCAAGGTTTAACATGTTATGATTTATCATGGAATTAATACTTAAAAAGTTAATACTTTCTATCTAGTGACATTTTTGGTTCAGGTACTAGTCAACTGGACAGTTATAAGTCATTTCGACCATTTTTCAAGTCAAATTCTAGGATTGTTTTAAGTCCAATTTTAACCCAATTTTCAACATCTTTTTAAACACATTCATAGGCCCTAAGCCATACTTATCTAGGTCAATTCCAAGGCCAAACCATAGGTACAAAAGCCATTCATACAAAGGTCTTAAATCTAGCCCAAAAAGGCATAAGCAAAAATGCATTTACATAGCACACTTCAAGCCACTTTTTAGGTACTTATTTCAAGCCATAGCTATATGTTTTAGTTCAAATCTTTTTAACCATTTCAAAGACATATTCTCATGGTGTATGTTATCATATCAACATGTCATATACTTCGTTAATTTCATAGTCATTTTATGCCAATTATCTAGCCATTGTAATTTATTTGACTACCACTTTCACAAGCTTAAGTTTCATGCCATCATGCCATGATCATGCTCTCGAGTACTAAAGGAAAAAGAACACAAATTCTATTACTTTTCACTTGAGATCGATATTCGCTCATACATATATGCCATGAACACAATTATACTCATAAATATCCTATTTTTAAGCTAATATTGCTAAGTTACAAAACAACACTCTTAGAATTCCTCATGGTAGCTCTCGAGACAAGTAAAAAGTCATAATTCATAGCGATTTCCACTCACAATTGCCATATTTTTCATCTTAGCATGCCGAGTAAATTCTGAATTTACATCTTAGGTAGCAAACTTTCCATCTAAACAAGCACAAACATCAAATTTAGTAAGCATTTAAAGCTAACTTTGCAAGTTCATCAAAACATAACTCTCAAATCCACTAAATTATCAATTTAACCAACACTACCAAAGAGGAAATCCATCCTAATCTCAACATTCTAGCCATTCTGATTGAAGATTCATTAGCCTAAGCACCCTAAAACATGAAGAAAAGGCTTGAAGTTCACTTACTTATGAAAGAAGCCCTTGAAATCTTCAAGTAGAATAAGCTGTCCAACTACCACGGTAAGCTTCCCCTCCCTTCATGGGCTTCAAATTGCCCTCCAATGGCCACCAACACCTCGGACACAAAATTACACAAGTCTTAGGCATGTCATAGAATTAAATGGCAGCTAAAAAACCCAAGAAAAGGGGAAGAATTAGCTAAAACTCTCCTCAAGGTCACTATTTTGGACTACTCTGAACTAGTTAACTTGTATGATTTTTATCTCCCAAAAAAAATCTTTTCTGCTTAATTCTTCTTTTTCTTTGTCGTGGTGCCTAACACATTGGAGAAATTTTAGCAACTAGAATCACTCAATTTGGTGATCAGATGAAGAAGTTATGGCTATTATTCTCTCTATTTGGCGTCAGCAATAATAAGAAGAAAAAAGAGGAAGGAAATCCTTCATCCAAGTGGAAATCCACTTGCCAAGGGAGGTTTGCTACTTGGCAATCCCCCTTGTTCACTTGGCATGAAGTGGGGCCCACCTTGAGATGTTAAAGATGGCCCCGATAATCCCGAACCATCTCAATTTTTTAGCAAACTTCAAAAATTCATAGTAATTCACTTAGACCTCAAAAAATTATGTTGTTCATTTTAAAATTCATATTTTAATCCCTTCTATCTATTTGTAAATTTTTGGGGCTAGATTCTATCGACAAGGTAGTTTTCAGATTGCCTCGATTTGCATGCCAACCTCAAAAATTTTGAGAATTTGCAAACGACCTCCAATTTCAAAAGTTCTTTTACCAGTGGACTTAGTGGAAATTTTTAAGCTTCAAGGTCTGATACTTTTAGGTTCGCCCGAGTCAATCTTGGCTCAAAAATTCTTTATTTCACATATGCCTTTCACTGCTTAGAATGAATTATTGGTTTTACTAAATTTTTAAACTTCAACTTTTTCATTAACTTAAAGCCCCTCGAAGTTTAATGATCAATGCCACTACCTTAGTCTATGTGCAAGTGACCCGACATCGTGGCACACTTCTCGAACCCTATGGCACTATTCACGAAGCTTCAAATCATGAGCGTTACGCTTATATCCCAAGTTTAACCCAAAGGCACAAGTTTATCCTCATTTTTCATAGTTCATTTCCAGTCACTTTTTAAGCAATTGTTCTAGGTCATTGCCATAAGTTTTTGTTCAACATTTTCATTCATTTAAAGATTTGTTCTCAAGCTTATTTAAGGTATAATCATGTCATATTCATTATTCAATCCAAGATCATTTTAAGTTAATTGTCCAACCATTATAGTTCATATACATAACACTTAAATAAACTAGGTTTCAAGCCACTTTTTCTTCACATTGCTCTCAAGTACAATGAACAAATAGGTCTAATTCCATTTTCTTCCAACATTATATCAATATTCATTTACACATATATGCCATGAACACAATTACACACACTTACTCAATTCCAAGCCAATTTCCATATGTTTCACACACTATATACCATTTACAAGTCAATATAATCATAATTAGGCTATATATAACTCTTAGGTACTTACTCATTTTATGCTTCTCATCACATTATCAATCCTTAATCACTTCAATTCACATAAGAACATACCATTTAATCCTTAAATCCTATCTTAGGCATTATATAGCCATTTTAAACATTCAACCAACCTAAAATCAGCCAGCACTTCAAGTTAAATCTTAAAGTTCCTTAAGTCCTTTATTCCTAGCTCGCAAATTTAATAATTTTAATCATTTAATATATGATGTATAAAGATGAATCTCAACTTCTAACCAACCTAACCTACTATCCATTATCCACAATTATCCCATGGCATGAAAGAAATACTTAAAGTTCACTTACTTGTCTTAAAAACTCCTTAATTCCTCAAGAATCACCAAGAATGCATTCCTACCCAGCCTACCACATGAGGCTTCTCTCCCTTTTGTAGACCTCAAAATGCTCTTCAATGGCCATAAATCCTCACAAGTGTTAGGAAGGGTCTAGCATCAAATGGCAACTAGAAACCCTAAGAATTATAGATGAAATAGCCATGAACTCACCTAAAGGTCACAATTTTGGACAATCTAAACCAATAATCTTTAATGAATTGTATCTCTAAAATGAAGAATCCTTTTTGCCTAATTCTTTTTCCTTGTGGTGCCTAATAGGCAAACTTAAATTTAGAAACTAAAATCACTATTTTTGGTGAAGAGCTAAAGAAATTCAAGCTAGCTAAAGGAAGAGCTAGTGTTGGCAACAACAAGAGTAAAGGATTTTTTTTTTCATTTTTACTTGAGTGGAATCCACATGGCATCTCACATTTGCCACTTGGCAAGAACATTTAGCCACTTAGCATGGTTGTAAAACTAGGTGACATGACATGGGTTGTCTTGAAACCACCAGAAAAATCCTGAACCATCTCGATTTTTTGGTAAACTTCAAAAATTCATAGTAATTCACTCAAACCTCAAAAAATTATGCTATTTACTTTAAAATTCATATTTTAATCCCCTCTACCTACTTAAAATTTTTATGGCCAAATTCCATTGATAGTGCAGTTTTCAAATTGCCTCGATTTGCGGGCCAACCTAAAAAAATTATAAGAATTTGCAAATGACCTCAGAATCCAAAAATTCTTTCAACAATGGACTCAGTGGCATTTTTTAGCTTGACCCTTCTAGGCTCATCTCAAGTCAATCCTAGCCCGTCAAATATTTATTACACGAAGGGGTAGTTTATAGTCCGGAATGAACTATTGGCTCTCCTAAATTTTAAAATTTTTCCTTTTTCATCCAATTAAAGCTCTTTAAAGTTTCATGACTAATGTCACTACCTCGATTTATGTGCAAGTGTCTTAGTACCTCAGGCACACTTTTCGAACCCAGTGGTAATATTCACAAAGCCTTGAAACATAGATGTTACATTAAGGGCCCCTAATTGGGACTTTTTAGAACTTTTGGCACTATAAGCATGAATTTTAGAGGCCTTGAACATTTAATTTGAACTTTTGAAGCTTAAAACAAAAATCTAATTAATTTGGGTTGTCAGATCAACGTATGGTGCCATCCAAACCATTTATGAGCATAATATAAATGGGGGCATATGTGTAGGGGTGTCACTTATGCCAACCCATCTTTCTACTCCCTTTTCCCTTATAAAGCCAATGCCACCTCCCTTAAAGCTGCTTACCTTTTTTTCATTTCTCCTCTAATTTCAAGCTAAATCCATCAAGTGAGACACTAATTCTTGCCTCCATAGTCTCTAAAACTCAATTTTACTGATTAAAATTGAGAAAAATGCTTGGTTTAGGAGATTTTAAGCACTTGATGAATAATGCCCTTTTTATGTGTAAGTATTTCTTCTCATGTTTTAAATTTTTAATTATGTAGTCTTAAGTGTTTAGGTGATATTCATTTGATTAGTTTTCAATTTAGAGGTGTGTAAGATTTTTTATAAGGTTTTAAAGTTAAAAACCCATTATATTTGTAGATAACGAAAATGATTTAGTGTAGAAAGGAAGAGACAAGCATTGAAGGCTGGATTTAGACTGCTTTAGAGCTTAAAGTAAGTTAATTTAATGTAATATGTATTGTATATTGCTCATATGTTACATATGTGTATTTGAGATTGTGTATGGTATGATGACATTATATGCATGTGTATGTAAATATATGTAGTAAGTGTTTAAGCATAGTATAGTGACTATATTAAGCAAGAATATGTAACAAAACCATGAGAAAAGAATGTGTATATGTTTGAGATATGAATGGTTGAATGGTAAGGAGAATGTGTGTGTGCATTGTGGTTTACATGTGTATGTAACACAATTGTATTAGAATTTGAACATAATATGTGCTTGTGATGTCAAACCAATAAGAAATAAGGTGTATGTGTTCTTTTATATGTAATGGACATATGGTGTGCATGAGGCTTATAAGGTGTATGTTATAATTTTAAGAATATTTAATGTGAGTTTGTAATTGGAAGTATGTAATTATGATAACACAATGACTAATAATGAATATGTGATATGTGTGTGAAAGGTGATAATGAAATGTCAAGTAAAGTATGGAAGCAAGGTAGGGTTAATTAAATTGAAACTTAAATAGCATAAGATAATAATGTGCTAGCTCGAATGGGTAATGTATATGACTTTATGGTATGAGCAAGGTAGATAGTTGAATGTTGGATTATAAGGCATTACATGTTTTGGTTAATGAATATGAATATATGCATCTTTAAGTGATATTATGACGATAAGAAAAAAAAAGAGTTAAACATGAATTTAACGGCATCAAATAAGTGAATGGGATAATAACTGGAGTTAGTGCATATTAGTTAGACCACCTATTAGTTAGGTTGATCAGTTAACTAGGGAGTTAGCAAATGCAAGTGGCTTTGTTACATGCTTATCATCGCATATTTGTATGGTATGATAGGTGCAACTGTTAAGGTTCTAATTGAGAACCTTGTACATCTTAGATATTGAGAGGTCTATATGGGCTGATCCCTACTACCTATATTATCTTGGATATCAGGAGGTCTACACAGGCAGATCCCTAGTATCCACATGTGCTGAGACTTGGGATATTCGAAGGTCCCTTGAGATTGATCCCTAGTATCCTTTATGTTAGGAAGTCTAGTAGGATTGATCCTTGCCACTCGGTATTTGGAACTTTCCATGAATTGATCTTTGTTATCAGGTGGAGATGGGTAGATGTAGCTACCAAGGTCTAAAAGGTAGGCCACTACACTAGTTCGATCTTGTTATCTAGTGCTTTAAAGCATAGTCTTTTGAGTATAGGCCTAAGAGAAAATAAAAGGATAAATGGATGAAAAATTGAAACAGAATAATATATCTTAACTAGAATGAGTAGTGGTAGGAAAATAAAAGTCAATTTACATGAGATATAATGTATAATAGGAAATAAGTAAATTGCACTTAATATTACGAACAGACTTAAGCTCATAACTTTATAACTCATAACTAGTATCATACATAATGTAAATATCCATGACTACTGTAACACCTGTGTATCAAGGCTACATGAATAATGCCACAAGGTCCGGGAAATGGGGCCGAGGTGCCAGGTCACTTATACATAGCCTGAGGCAATGGCATTAATCATGAAGCTTTGAGGTGCTATAAACTGATGAAAAAGTCAACATTTAAAAATTTAGTAAAACCAATAATTCCTTTTAAACTGTAAGTTACCCGTCCTTTACAATAAAAATTTTTTGATCTGGGACTGACCCGACTAGTGTTTAAACAAACATGAAAATATTAAACCCTAAAGCTTAAAAATTGTTTTGAATCTATTGGTGAAAGAAATTTTGAAAACGGAGGTCATTTATGAAATCACATGATTTTTTAGGTTGGCACATAAATTGAGGCTATTTGAAAACTATCTTATAGGTGGAATTCAATTGCAAAAATTTGTGAGCATGTAGTCGAGATCAAAATATGAATTTTAAAATAAATGATGTAATTCTTTGAGGTCAGTATAAATTTTAATATATTTATGAAGTTTTGATTAAAATCAATCATTTTAGCAAGGTTTGTGAGGCTATGGGACCCACCCGTGCCACCTACCAACTATCCAACCCATGAGCTTTTAGCACTTGTCCATGCCATATGGATTTCTACTATTTAAAAGTTAAAAAAATTTTCTTCTTTCTTTTGGATTTCTCCCAATGCCTCCCCCTCCTTCTTTTAGCCATAAGTCCCATATTTTAGCTCAAAATTGAGTGATTCTAGTTCCTAAAATTTCTTTGATGAGTTAGGGAATTGAGCAAAAAAGAATCATTGCAAAAAGACTTACCAATTAGGAGAAAAAATTCAGCAAAGTTGATTGGACAAAATTAGTATGGAACCAGAGTTTAGGTGAATTTTGGCACTATTTTTTTTGTGATTTTTATGTCTTTTTGGCTGTAATTTGGTCCTAGAACATTCTTGACATGTGTATGTATATGTCTATGAGGTTGTCGTGGCATTTAGAGTGCAAAAGTGGGGTTATGAGAGAGGAAGAAGTCACTATTTGGTGACTAGGCAGCAGGCCATCTTAGGGGATTTGGTGCTCCTTCGATCTTGTAAGTTAATTTGATCATTTTCTATCATGCCAGGAGGCCCTCTAGGGGCTAGATAGTGACCTAGGATGGGTTGAATAGGTGTTTAAATAATAAAAATTAAAGAAATTAAGTGATGAAAGTAGATGATGTATTGGAATTATGTGTTTATGTGTGTTGTTGAGGAAATGGTGATTTTGCGCTTAAATCCTTTGCTAGCCGTGGCCATGTTGAGGGGTTATAGTGGCTGTACTTTTGATTAAATGACCTTTAGGGACCAAAGGGTATGTATTAATGTGAATTAAGGGTTGGAGACTTAGAAATATGATGGTGAGCCCAAGATATGCAAGCACCCGAAAGCTTGCTAGGTACTAGTGAAAATTATGGCTTAATTCCTAGTAAATTTGGGGATACATGGCCTATAAAATATGAGTGTAAGTGATGCACCTATGTATGTATTGAGACCATGCTTAATAACTTAAAATGCATAATAATTGAAGTGGGAAAATTTGATTAGGCTTATATGCCTTTGAACCTAAAAATGTGGCCTACGAAATGTGACTTAAATTTTGGTCATTTAACCGATGATAAATATGCCATTTTGTGAACTGAAACCCATAGTGTTTAATTGATTTAAGGTTGACATGGATTTTAAATATTTATAATGATTATAAAACCATAAAGGCATGTATATGGACCTTTGACTTATACTTAATGGGAAATTAGAAAATGGCTGAAATTGTGATCTGAAATATGACTTACATTTGTGATTAAAATAGTGCCTTCGGGCTAGAGCTTAGACTCACATTTAAATGGCATTATTTCCTATGATTGTCTTTAAATATGGCCTAGGAATGCATTCACTTTGGGACTATGATTCTAAGACATAAAATGATGAAAACTGTGTTGAGATTGGACCTAAACTAGTCCTAAAAATGAACCTTGAATTTGTTGTTAAAACGACCTGTAAATATCCAGTTGACCCTTGCCTAAATGAAAAATGTCATTGGATAGGAAATATGGAAATTAATTGCATGATAATTTAAATTACATAGAAAAATGAGATTTGACATCTTTAGAATTAAAAATATGTTTTGGGATTTCTCCCAGTAGAGCCAAAAAGTGGCTATGGCATACTAAGATAAAAATGAAATATGTGATAAAATTGGTAACTGATTATCATTGAACTTAGTGATGCTGCACAATAGCCATAGACACAAGTTCCTAGCCAAAAATAGGTATATACTACACTTGCTTAACTATGGTAGATAATAGATCTATTGAAGCACACTACTGTTGCTGCTGCTGCTCTACCTCCTCCACTAACACTAATACCACCTCCACCACTAGCTCCATTACAAAAAACATATCTTGAGTGACTGAAGAAAATGGGAACTATAGATTTCTTAGAGAGGAGAGAGAATGATGCTACTAGGGTAGAATACTGGCTAAAAAGGACATTGAGAATCCTTAAGCAGCTGAAGTGAACAAAATAGGAGAACTTTTTAGTGCATTATGTATTTGTTGCGGGAAAGGTTTATAGCTAGTGGGATACCATTAAAAGAAGGAAAGCACCAGGTGACTTAACCTGGGAGTTCTTCCTTAAGGAGTTTAGGAAGAAATGCATACCTGACTCTAATAAAGATAGGAGGAGACATGAATTCCTTAACCTAAAACAAGGCAGAAGGATAGTTTCTGAATACGAGAAGGACTTCACTAAACTCCTAAAGTATGTTGATGAATTCATTCCCACAGAAGAAGAGAAGTACGTTAAACTGAGGATACAAATTGCAAATTCCAGGGAGAAAGATTTTGCAATCCTAGTAGTATCTGCTTATGACATGGAAAAGATGTTGCAAGAGAAGTGGGATTTCTTCTAGAGGAAAAGGCAGTTCTCTGAAGTGCAGTCTAGTGCACAGGTAGGGGACAG
>CANXYI010393761.1:0-14006 GCA_948208565.1 Hura crepitans | reverse complement strand
CACATGTATATGTATGTGTGTGTATATACACACACACTCACACACACATGTGTGTGTGGATATATATATATATATATATATATATACATCCACACACATATGTTTATATGTGTGTGTGTGTGTGTATATATATATTATGTATGTATATATATATACACATATATATATGTATGTATATATGTATGTATGTATATATGTATGTATGTATATGTATTATGTATGTATATATACATACATACATATATATATATATATGTCTGTGTGTGTGTATTACCGTGTGTCTATATTTACCTTATATGTCTATATATATAGAAATGTTTGTCACAAAAGAAAATAAATGCAAAACATGTTATATAATGTTAAACTATTATATATGTATAAGTATGTTTGAAATGTTGAACAGGTATTTTTTTTTTTTTTAGTTTTAGATCAGTGGGGTATATATTGTTAATAATTGATCGATATTCTCGGTTAATATTAGTCGAGTTACCTTGTGTCACTAAAAGCTTAGCCATGATGTAAATTGACATATGAGCTTGATTTAAGCCCAAATGTCATATATATTTAAGTAACATCTTATGAGGAATCAAATGAGTAAAGTGGTTATTTTAGAAATTTTTATAATTTGTTAAAAACTCTAGTATTGTATAAGTTTTTCTCTTATGGAATTATGTTTTAATCTTATGATTTGGTGTAACTATATTATAAATAATAAGTCTTAATTGTGCATGATGTATGCATGTATGTTCATTTAAATCTTCTATGCATTGGATACACCACTAAGCTACAAAGCTTAATGCATCATTTATTTGTGATGCATAGGTTTGACAAGTATGATGATAAAGTCTACTAATTGATAAGAGCATGGTGTAAAAAGAGAGGTTACCAATACATGTGTATTAGATGCTATTAGTGTATATGTACGTATATTATTAGATCATGAGATTAAAGACATTCATATGTATTATTTTTGGGACATGGGCTTTCATTGTATCATGGATTTTTATAAACTCTTATATATGGTATTTATATGTATAATTGATGTATTAATATTGAAGCTGATCTATGATAGTTCAATGAGATAGTAAAGGTAGGGAATGGCATAATCATAAGATGAATGTTGTTTCTTATGTATGCTTATAATTGTGAAGAGGATCTTATATAAGGGATAATCAGATGGATTATGGTGGTTGATTGTCAACGGTTGTATATATAAAAATGTTTTTTTCTATAGATTTAATATTTAGGATAGTGTCCCCGAAGAATTGTTATGCTATCGAATTTTTGACATGAGGACTCCAAATAACTTTAAACTATCAGATAGTTGTTCTAAGTGTGTTTAGTGAGGTTTTATGTTTTATGAGAACTTCAAGTAAAAAGTTTTTTATGTAAACTAGATATTACAGATGTTGAATTTTGGGTTCTATGTCATTCCTTATCGGATCCAAAGTTTAAACCAGGTAAGGGGTGTCACATTTGGTGGTATTAGAGCTTCAGTTTAGGCATTCCTAGGCATATAAGGAGTATACAGATTTCAAGGTTTTAAGATTAAGGATTGAAGAATTCATGGCTTTGAGATATAATTTGACAACTTGTATAAGTAAGGGCTTAAAGTCCTAATGTTATACTTTATATGAGTAAATATGGACATATAAAGGTGTTAAAACCTAAAAGGGAGTGATTGAATGTATAGTAGATCGATGTTTCTAGTGTACTTGTCAAATTTTCCCTAATATTAAGGGCAATTTTTCATTGATTTATAATACATAGGGATTAGGATTACGCACTATATCATTTAAATGTCATCATGAAAACATGCACAATCATGTTACAACATTATCAACATTCATACCACATAATTTGCATAATTATAGTTAGACCACATATGCATGCATATCGCCCAAACTGAATGGAAATTTTGATAGTACACATTTGTGTTAATGAAGGATAAAAGAAACAATTGATATTGTTAGTATGCAACTGTAATGGTTAAGAATAGAAAGAAACTAATAGAAAAGTTTAACTCCTAAAATACATATGAAACTAGTTATCTAAGGAAGTATATGGCATGTAATATGGTTAATTGATTATATAAGACATATAAGATGAGGGTATTTGCTATTAAGGATCCATGAATTATGGTAGTTATAAGTTTAGGTTAAGTTAAGAAGGTTATTAAAAGAGTGAGAAAATAAAACTTATTCCTAGTTATATATAGGAAATGATGACAAGATGAACCTAAAAGTATATAATGATTAAATTTTGAGCATTTCTATAAAGAGTTCATAGGGAAAAGTAATAGGTAGCCAAGTTATGGAATAGAGATAAGAATATACATTTAAGGGGAATTTTACATATTGAATTCTTTTAAGACGGGAAGAAATGTAACATTGAATATCTCAAGTTAATGAATAGTGTTTCTCAGGGCATAAAAAGTGCTCCCGCAGTCTGAGACACACTAATTAGATAGAATGGAAGGTTTAATTATTTTAAGATCATGGGTAAATTTTAAACTGATATAGAGATCTTTAAAAGAGTTAAAAAATGATAAGAAAGCTTTTACAGTAGTCAAATGTTAATTTGAGCTGAACCAAAAAATTTTTTGAGTTTTTGCTTAAAATGACTCAAAAATTTCATGACCTTATATCCAAATATTCCAAATAGAATTATAGAATAAGAATTGGAATTTTCAAATTTTAAGATGATTTTATATAAAGATAAAAAGAGGAATACGATTTACTTTTAATACGAGTTTTATTTCTTCTGCATAGTGATTTTTTGGGAACTACTTGGAAATGTTATATATATATATTTATTTTGAAAAATGGGATTTTTTATTAAAGAAAGAATGGGAAATAAAAAGATATATGATTTTATTATATAAAGGAAAGATTTTAAGTGACAACTTTAGAAATTTCTAAAGTTGTCGATAGCAAAGAAGCAAGAAAGGAAAGTAAATAAAAGATATGGGAAAAAGAGGAAAGATGGATTAGGGAAAATGCACAAAAGGAAAATTCAAGATCCACTCAATGAAACCTTCATCTAAATTGTTAAGTCTTAAAATTCTCTACCATTACAAATTTCTTAAGAAATAAAACCTAAAAATAGAAAACCAAAAAAAAAGCAGAAACTTGAAGGCATTAGAAAGGAAATAGAATAAGAGGAGTAAACAAAAATAGGGCTGATGAGAAATAAAGGAGGAAAAGAAAGAGTGATCCAAATGCAGTGGACCAGCGTGAGCAGTTTCACCATAGCAGGTAGAGGTGTTAGTTGTGGGATTCGGGGAACTAATACACTAACACCTCTACAGCTGCCTCAATTCCACCAAAAGGGCACGATTCTTCAGCATAAAGCTCGAGAATGTGCTTTGGGTGCCATTAATTGGTGAATTTGCTCGTGATGGTAAAAATATTGCAGTGCAGCAATTGCTAATGAAGGTTATTAGAATAATAGGGCTGTGGAGATAAGCTATGGTCAATTATTCTAAAGACAATTCAGAACTTAGATATGGCATAATGCAGAGGAGGAGTTCTGCTTTTGGGTAAAATGGAAATCTTCAGATTTTATGTGTTCCAATATTTTAAAATTTTACTTAATGGATTAATGAGTCTATTAGGCTATTTATTGAGCAAATGTGCTTATATAATTTTTTTTACCTAAGGAATTTATTGTTGAAGGTTACTAAATTCAAGAGTGTTAGGCTTTAACTAAGGTAGAAATCAAAAAGATAAAGGCTTTGGCAAAAAGGAAAGATAGGGGACATTTGATGAGGCATTCTATGAGGTTGTTGTTGATGGAATCTGTAGAGAGCTAGTTGTTATAATTGCAACTGCAAATTTAGTAGTAATAAGAGTTACTGCTATTAAAGTGTTGAGAAAGAGGAAATCATAATGGCGACTACTAAATTGGCAGCAACTAGTGAGAAGTAATGGCAACAGTAACACACAGCCATTGCTACTGAAATTTTAAATGAGTTTTGGGCAAAAATGGAAAGTGCAACAAATACTAAAGGGTTACTATCAAGTGGAATGGCAGCACAGTTTTTGGCAAGGGGTAAAAAGATAGAAACTTAGGAAAATTTATGCTATTCGGGTCCATTTTGGAGCTTTGGTAGCCAAATAAGTGTATCCAATGCTTATCTTTAAACTTTTACTATGTCTATACATGATTTTAATCTTTACAAGTAATTATGCTTAATTATGATTAAATTAACATTATATGGATATTATATGTTATGAGTGGTGAGTCAATGTAATATGAGTGTGATTGTGATGCATGAGTTGAACTATATGAGTTTCATTCATAAAGTCATGTTTGGTAATGTATATATTCATATATGAGAAATTAATAGAGTCTTAAATAAAAAGACATAAGTTATGGTAAAGAAATAAATATCCTTGACTAGAATTACACAAGTACTACAATTGTTTTAAAAGAATTATTGAATAATTAGTTCTATGATCAAGTAAAGGCAAATTAAATATTTTTCATATAGAAGTATATTAAAAGGTATATCTTTGAAATAATCAAATTGTTAAATATGTATGTAACTTGTATATTTCTCTAAGAGGAAACAGTATATAAAATGTTCAAAATACCTTATAAATACCTAACAAAGGAGTATGTATGATAATGTATGATAGAGAACAAATCATGTAATAGATGTGAAATGACTTATATGCTAATCATTGTATGACTAAGTATAGATGAGTTCACTTAATTCTCGAGCTTGTGTACGAGTGAAAGTATGATGCAATGTAAGAATTGTGTTGTGGCATAAGAATAAGATAGTTTGTATATAAGGCATGATTTTTAGTTATTTAGAATTTATTCATGATGTGTGGCAAAATTATGGTGGTTTGATAAATGGCTATTGTATTTATGCATTTTGATAATCTTACTAAGTAAGGCAGCATGAAAATGACAAAAAGAGAAGAATAAAGTTTATGTGCGTTCTAAAAATAAGTATGGACATCATATGAATGTGTGCATAAGTGTGTTTTGGATGCAATATAAGATGACTTGAATGCTTTTGAAGCATGATAAATGGGATGACTTGAAGATGATATTTTGGTGGAATGACCTAATATTTGCTAGGGAGTGCACTAAGCATTCATAAGGTGAAAATATGATATGATCATGTTATGTTCTATGTAAAAATAGCATTGATGTGAAACACGATATGATAAAGTTATATGCAATGTGTGAATGGCCTAAAGTGTTGGAATACAAAATGCTTGAAATGATGTATAATGTGTAAAAGATGAATATAATTAACGTGTTTATTTAATTGCTCATAATGTATGAATAGTAATCTAAATGGGATTAATATACCAAAAAGGGCTTTAATTTCCCATGAGGTTATATGTTGATCAAATGAACAATAAAAATCACTGTAAACTATTTTAAAAAGGTGAAACAATACTGAATGTGGTTATGGCCCATACAAGTGGACAACCTAGATTGGATAGGTTGATAGGTCAAATGGGGATAGATAGCAGTTGCTAGGGTGCTTAGGTGCCTATAGGCTATTACGGTAGTCATAAAGACTACCCAAGCCATTGTATATATAGTAGGTTAGCAACCATAACATTTATAGGGCCACTGTACCATATGGTGTAGCTGTTAGTAAGGTTTGAGGTAACCATTGCACACATATTAGGCATGTCCAGATGCCATAAAGTCTATAAGGGCACTATACCATGTGAGTTCAACTACAAGTAAGGTCTGAAGAGGCCACTGTACATCTATATAGGTGCAACTATTGTGAGGTCTAAAATGTGTACCACTGTATATCTCATGAGACCTTTATGGTCAAAATCCTGATATCTAGTTTCGAGAGTTGTCTATTAAGTATTGGAAAATGTAAATTAATTAAGTGCATTAAAGATAATACATATCAAATCTAATAAGGATGTGTAAATTTATGCCCTATAGTTAAACATTTTATAAGCATAATATCATATCGAGAACTAATATGGTTATTATTTTGTAAATTCATTTATATAGGGTTTATTATCAGTGGTTCAAGTGACATATGTTTCCTTTTAGAATAAAGTTAAGAATGGTAGGTGCTTATCCTAAATCATGGAAACAAGAAAAAAAATTTACTATAAATGATTACATGAGATTCATAATGATATGAGTATAAATGAAATAGCAAGATAAGGATATATATCAAGATGGTTGAAACCCATATGAGCTACTTTATATTCATGCTATGAGTGTTAAGTAGACAATTATAATGGAATATCTATATATATGCATATTACTATGAGTCTCTATATTCACCTTGTATGTCTATATATATGAATGTTTGTTACAAAATAAAGTAGATGAAAAACATGTTATATCATGTTAAACTATTATATACGTATATGTGTATATGAAATGTTGAGTAGGTATTTTTTTTTAGTTTTAGATCAGTGGGCTATATGGGTTAATAATTGATTGATATTCTTGATTAATATTAGTCATGTTACCTTGTGTCAGTAATAGCTTTGCTATGGTGTAAATTGACATATGTGCTTGATTTAAGCCTAAAAGTCATATCTATTTAAGTAACATCCTGTGAAGAATCCAATGAGTAAAGTGGTTATTTTAGGGATTTTTATAATTTCTTAAGAACTCCAGTATTGTGCAAGTATTTGTCTTATGAAAGTATGTTTTCATCTTATGATATAGTGTAACTATATTATAAATAATGAATTCTAATTGTGCACAATGTATGTATTTATGTACAATTAAATCTTTTATGTATTGGATACACCACTAAGTTGTAAAGCTTAATGCAGCATTTATTTACGATGCATAGATTCTATAAGTATGATTATGAAGTCCACAAATTGATGAAGAGCATGAAGTAGAAAGGGAGGCTATCAATACATTTATATTAGATACAATCAGTGTATATATATGTATTTTATCATATCATAAGATTAAAGTCATTCGTATGTATTATTTTGATATATGGGCCTTAATTGTATCATGGATGTTTATAAACTCTTATATATGGGATGTATATGTATAATTGATGTATTAATACTAAAGTTGATCTATGATAGTTCAGTAGGGTAGTGTATGTATGGAATGGCATGATCATAAGATGAATGTTGGTTCTTATGTATGCTTGTGATTGTGAAGAGGATCTTATATAAGGAATGATTAGATGAATTATAGTGGTTGATTGTAAATGGTTATATATGCAGAAGTGTTTTTTTCTATAGATTTAATATTTCAGATAATATCCCCGAACAATTGTTTTACTGCCAAATTTTTGACACAAGGACCCCAAATAGCTTTAAACTGTCAAATAGATATTCTAAGTATGTGTGTAGTGAGGTTTTGTGTTTTATATAAACCAAATATTAAAGATGTTGAATTTTAGGTTGTGTGTCATTCCTTATCCAGTCTAAAGTCCAGATTGGGTAAAGGGTGACACTTTACTAGCCTTAAGTAAACTCAATAAAATAATGCACCAGTTAAGGCAAACCTATTAATGTAGTTTAAACATATTTGATGTAACATAGGCTTGAGTATGCTTAATGACCTAATACTAAAAAGAACTCTACTTTACATTAATAGAAGGCTTGCTAATCTTAATATTAATTTGAGGGATTTCTTCCTTTTAAATTTCATCACTCATGATTCGCTTGCTTTGGCTGCACATATATATAATTAATCTCATTAATCATGCAATACATTTTAATCTCATTGAAATAATTTATTTAGTTATGGACTTTTACTACATTGATTTTCTCGAGCCAAAGGAAACCAATTTAGCTAATCCTTGGTAATATGCATAAATTACAACCCAAGGAAAAATTAATAATAATAACAAACTACTATTGTTACAAAATTTCTTCATTGGTCGTTGCTTTAGCACCATCTCTTCCTTTTACTCCTTGCACTTCTTTTCTAATCTAATCCTATGTAATCTAATTACACAATTTCTTAAAATAGAAAACTTCAGTTACATTTAAGGAGAGTTAGATTAGAAGAAAAATACAATAGAATAAAGAGAATGGCAAGTGCATGCATGCCCTATTTTCCAAAACAAAAATCCATGCAAATGAATAATCACATTCATCATTTTAGTCTATAACTGGTCGTCACACCAAAATATACACTCCTATATGCATATCTAATATGGCAATTAATTACATTAGTATCAATAATTGTAATTAATTCTATATTCAGAAACCTATTCCAATTTCGAAAACTCTTTCTAAAAAGAAAACATTTTTCAATCTCATTGAAAATAATTCGAATTTTACTTGAAAAATTAATCTTATTTTCAATTATTGCTCTAATCCATAATTGATATGTAAAAAACTAATTATTTATTCCTCTTAATAATTAAATTTACTCTAATTCCATAATAAAATTCAATGAAAAAATTACAACTTATTAATTTGAAATTTTCAAATTTCATATGCCAAAAATCTAATTTTTGCATATACTAGTAAATTGATTGCAATTTTCTATAAAATAATAAATCCAAATGATTTTGGATCAATTCTAGTAATCATGAACATATAAAACCACTAATAATAATCATTATAATTAATCCAAATTAATTACAAAATTAATAAACTCAAAATTAGTTCATTGACCATTATTGATTACAAATTCAATACGTTTTCATACAACTATTACAAAACTGTGAATCCAATTCAAATGCAATCAATTTTAGGCATTCAAGACCCACAAATTACTTTTATAATTATCACATAATCATGAATTAAAAATTTAGGAATTGAAAAAAATAAAATCAAACTTAGACAACTCAAAAACCTTAATTAGTTTTTAAACTCTCCCTCGCCAAATTCTATACTTCAACTGAGTCTTTTAATTTTCAAATAAAATCCAATTTGTTGATAAGATATAGAATTAAAATTTAAGTCTTTATGGTTCAAAAGAAATTAATTAGGAGGTAAAAAAATTTGAAAAATCAATTGAACATGATAACTACATAAAGACCAAACTTTATGTATTTTAATGGTGAAATTTGACTAGTTCAAGCAACAATTCCAAATTAAATCCAAAAAATTCACAAGACTAGAAATAAAACTTCTTTATATCATGATTTAGTACTGATCTAACCCTTAGAAACATAAAAAAAATCCAGATTGAGTACATATAATTCAAGCTAGATTTACAGCAAATTATTAAAAATTATGGAAGCTTTCAATATTTTGATAGAACATGGCTCTAAAACCATTATTGGTTTCCATGACCTCATATGCAAAAATCAAATGATCATAGATCCTAAACAATGGATGAATCCTTGAAAAATTGAAAACAAAAAATTAAAAAGAAATCAAAATTAAGAATTTTATCACTTTTCTTGAAAACCAATTCCTATGCAGCTCTTCTTTACACTGGCATGTCACAAGCCATAGTATTCTAGTACAAAGCACCTATAAGTTATCTATACCAAAATAAAGAAGATGACAACTCAAATAAGGTTAATAAAAGAAAAATCCAAAAAATAGGTATTAATAGTTTTTTGAATTCTAAGAAGAATGAATGAACAAGCTGAATTTCACTCTAAAAAGTCATATATCTAGTGGTACCTATTTTGTGGATTTTATACTCTAAAAAATTATTTTGTGAAGTTAGATTTATTATCCTTTTAACTATTAAAAGGGTAACCAAAATTGGGCTTTAATTAAATTAATTAAGAGGTAAAAGTTAAGGCTTAAGCTTATAAAACCCGAATTTGGATTTTATGCTTCCGTGTTGGCCTACAAGTCCAATAAGCCTTTCCTCCTTATTTCTTCAAACCAAATGACACATCATGTCATTAGATATCCGATACTTTTACCTTATCTTCTAAATTCTATAGGTGTATGACCCTATAGGCTTTTGGAGCATGCTAGCAGCATATTGTGAATTAGAGTCTACTTGAACTACGAATCTATGTGTAACACTCAAAAAATCCTAGTGTTATGAATAGTGCTTCCTGGGATGTAAATAGTATTTTTTCAAGGCTAGGAGCACTAATCTTACTAAAGGGATGTATTAATCACAATATAATTTTGGATGAAATTTGAAGTTAAAAAAAGTCATTTAGGTGGTTAAAAATGACAGTTAATTTTTATGGTGGTGTCACATGAATAATAACCTAATTTTAACTAAAATGTAAAAATATTCAAACGTTGCTCAAAAAATTTTGGGATTAGTACAACCTGATACTCAAATATTCCAAATAGTCCATTGGCATTAGAATTGGATTTTTTGGAGTTTGGGAAGCATTTTTTTAAAAATTGGAATAAGTAATATAATGGCATTTTATTCAATTTTTCTTATTTTTTAAACTCCAATTTTTATAGCGTTATAAGGAATTAATTATGTGATTTTAAGGAAGTTAAATGGAGATTAATTGAGGGTAATTAGAGTGGAAATAAGAGAAAAAATTAGAGGGCTAAAGAGGAATTTTGCCTAAACTATATAAGGGTCAAAATTCATTATTTTTGGTCAAATAGTGAATAGTGTTTCATCCCTTTCCTCTCTACTATTAGCTAACACCTCTCTCTCCATGGAAGCTTGATTTTTACATCCTTCTTCCCTCAATTCTACCTAATCTCTCACACCCAATCAAATCCTCCAAGCCTTTATAACCTCTGAAAGCTGTTAGAAGTGGAATATCCCAAAAAAATTAAAGGATTTTCTTGATTTTAAGTCTCGATAAATAATGATCATTTTTTATTTAGGTAAGTTTTTATGAGTTTGATATTTTTCCTATGTTTTATAGGTGCCCAAGAGTCTATCTCTGTGGTTGATTTTAATGTTTTAAAGCATATTTGATTTCATACAATTTTTATGAAATTGAATATGTAATTGGCAGTTGACCTAGGTGAGAATCGAAAAGGTGTGAGTGGGCTCATAATCATCTTTTGGACTTATAGTAAGAGTAATTATGGAAAATTAAAGTGTATATGTGTGTTTATGCATTTATGAGTGTGTATGTTGAATATGTGAATGTGTTAAAATACCATAAATGAGTATTAATAAATTATAATGTTTTAGGTGGATTAAATACCATATATATAATTCCTTGAGGGTTTTGATATGTATGGTAGATGCATAAGGGTGGTATGGCCGAATGACCTAAGTAGGACATGTGTGTATGTGAATTAAGTATTTTGCTTGCATGTTAAATTATTAACATATGTGATGATGACACATGACCTAATGCATAGATTATAATATAATGAATGTGGTTGAATTTACATGAAGGTGTTATGATAAAAGATGGCCGAATGGTTAAAAGGCATAAAATGCATGTTGTATGATGCATTATGATGTGTGATAGCATGTATGTATAAAGTTCATCATGTTTGTATATGAGTTAATGTGTTAATGCATATAGAATGATAAATGAGCATTTTATGAATGTATATGTATGATATGGCCAAATGGCCTATGGGATTCAATGTAAGTGTGTTGTTGGTTTATACATGCCTAATAAAATTGATTCATATATATGTGTTATACGTGAGGCAATATGGCTAAAATATGCATGATGGCATAATGCCTGGTTTTTTATGAAAAGTATTGCTTTATATAGCTATGTTGATTATGAGAAGATGTACCTTGGCATGATTATATTGATATCCTAAGTGATGATAATCATGTTATGTAGTATGTACACATGAGCTTATTAAACGTATTTGACATATGCTTAAAGATGGATATGATAAACATTATGGAAGCATAATAGATATTATTAGTCATTTGTTGCCCTAACCAACCATCTGAAATTTAATTAAGCTGCTTAAGTAAGATGAAACCAATAATAAATTGATGATTAACCTATATTAGTTAACAACCTAGATTGGATAGGTTGACCGGTTAACTAGGGGTTTAGCAGCTAATAGCACACTCTAGTGTCTTTTAATGACCTACAGGTTTGAAGAATGACTATTTGGTCCGGTAATGACCTTCGAGTTTGGTTTGGGGACCTTTGTGGTTCTAATGGCTTGGGTGGCCTGATATCCTCGTTATCTATTTCAGTTAAGTGTTTACTTAAGTATGGCCATTAAAATACAAAATGATGAATTTGTTAATTATAGTGACACTTTTTTATGATGTTATTGTAATGCCCGTAAGTCGAGGCTTCATGAATAGTACCACTGAGGCCGAAAAGTGTTCTCAGAGTGCGTGGTCACCTTCACGAGGCTCAAGGCGGGGGTACTGGTCATGAAACTTCAAAGGGCCATAAAATGATGAAAATAGCTTAATTTAAAAATTTAGCAAAACTAATAAATTATTTTCAGCTAAAATCTAGTGGGCCGTAGGCTCAAATAGAGTTAGGCTAGGAATGACCTAGGATGTGCCCGAACAGACTTGAAAATGCCATACCCTGAAGGTCAAAAACTCCCCTGAGTCCGCTGGTGAAAGAATTTTTGAATTTTGGGTTTTACATGCAAATCAAGGCAATTAGTTAACTGTCCTGTCGGTGGAATTTGATCAAGAAATTTTATAAGCCTCTAAATGGACCAATCAAGAATTTTTAAAATAAATATGATGAATTTTGGAGGTCCGAGTGATTTTTAAAAATTCCCCAAAATTTCTATCGAAATTAAGCAATTTTGAGATGCTCGGGAGGCATGTGGCCCTACAATGCCACCTCAACCACTATAAAAGGGCTCAAAGTGACACCTAGCTACCCACTGGGCAACTCACCCCCACCACCCACCCATGTTCCCTTCTTCCTCCTCCCTTTGTCCCGATGTTATTTCCCCTTGTTTCCACTATTTTTGCTAATTTTTGTAAGATTTTCTCTTACTAATTGCCACCAAAAATTCTCTAATTGTGTTGTGAATTGATTTTTAAAGGCATTGAAGGACATAAGAGTCCCTAAATCTCAAGAAAAATCAAAGTGTAGCAAGTGTACATCAAAGGGGGCTAAAAAGGCAACTTCTTATGTGTAAGTGATTCAACCCTTTTTAATTTATTTCCTAGAGGATTTGATCATTCTAAGAATGCCTATATACTTGGAATTTTATTTAGAGACTTGTGTGATTTTTCAAGGATTTTTGAATGAGAATGGAGTGAATGGAAGAAAAGGGATATTAAGGTGTGCTTTGGTCTCTTTCAAGCTTGAAGTGAAGAATTCATCTCCTTTAGTAGCAAGGTATATGAATTTAAGGCATTCAAAGCATGGACATTGAATTTTAAGTGTGATAGGTGTAGAAGTCTTATATGGAATTGATGGATTTTAAGGTCAAAGTGTACGTAATGGTGGGTTAGGCTTCTATTTGTGTTAATTGTATATAGAATGAATGATTAGAATGGTGATTTGATGAAAAGAGTGAAGGGAAGAGTGAGTTCCCTATTTGGTCAAGAGGTGTGTAGGTTTTGTGTGATGTGTATATGGCTTGTTAAGGTGATTTTGGCATGACTTCTAAGGTATAGGACATGAAAGATGCTTAAATTATATGTGTATGTGGTGAGAATTGTAAGTATTGATATGAGGCTTTATTTGGTCAAGAGGTGCCTTGGTGTGTAGGTTAGGTTTATGGCATGTATGCTTGGCATATTATATGACATTTAGCTTGTTAGTGATGGCATTTTAGGTGTAAGAGAAGAAATTGGTGAATAAGGCTTGTGTGTGTGTGCACTAAGAGTGGCCGAGGCATGTCTAAGGTGTACAATGGCCTAGTTTGCATGGCAATGGCATTGTGCATGTGTGAGCTTACTTGTGTGATGTTAAAATATGTGTATGTGTGCTTGAATGTGATTGAAAGCATATACATGGCCATTTAGAGGCATTGGATGAGAGGTATATAAGGATAAACGACATGAAAATGAGGTAAGGCATAACATGTATATGTGTGTAACATGGCATAACACTTTTGGCATGGATTTGGCAATATTTATATGGCATGACATAGGTGAATATGCATGAGTAGTAAGGAATGAAATGAATGTAATATGGGATAGCTTTTTTTTTTGGTTAGAAAAGGGTTAAATACTGAACTTTGGTTTGGCTAGTG
>CANXYI010393740.1:0-10937 GCA_948208565.1 Hura crepitans | reverse complement strand
GATTAGGGATATTTAGGTGTATCATATTTGCATGCATTAAGAATCTCACATAATGAACATTTCATAATTTCCTTTACACTATGATTTTATACCAGGGATTTTATAAGTTGTTGTTAGACATTGCAAAAAATTATAAGTAATATATTAAAATATCATGATATAAAAAGAAATGCCTTTTACATTAATTCACAAGGTTTAAACACATGAATACAACCCTATTACATATGCTCTAGAGCATACATCTAACATTCTCCCACTTGGACTAGAGCTAATCACCCACGTACTACATGCTTATTGCATTTTCTTGTTGATCAAACTTCCCTTGTGGTAGTGCCTTTGTGAGAGGTTCAGTTGTGTTTTGATCTATAAGGACCCTTTAACTTTTCACTTCCTATCTACCAATGATCTATCTGATCAGATGGTAGTCCAGAGAACATGTTTGGATCTTTAATGAGACTATGGTTCTTAACCTTTAGCAATAGCCCTATTGTTATGACAATACAAAGGTATTGGATCAATAATCTTTAGAACCACTCCAAGTTTACAAATGAACTTCAAAATCCAAACAACTTACTTATCTATATCAAAAACTGTTGTGTACTTGGCTCCAATGGGAGAATTTATAGTTGTATCCTATTTGAAACTCTTCTAAACTACTGCTCCTTTACAAATAATGTATACATATGCAAATAGATTTTTATATCATAACACCCATTGGCTATTTTGTAAGAAAATAGGCAAAAGACATTACTTCCAAGAGGTCACCTATCCTTAAACTTTCCAAGGCTGCTTTTGTTTAAATTTTACTAAGATTTATTTTATTCAGTGTGAAAATTTTATTTAATTGAACCAATGGTATATGGTATACCACTTAGGCATAAGTCATACATATGCCAAGTCTTATAGAAAAATGTCATACCAAGCTATTGCTTGTAGCATTAACTTTTTTTGTGCTATGATTTTCCTTCTAATACCCTTTAACTACCTAAGCATAATATTACCCAAAGGCCTATAGTAACATACATGAATACTTTTATCCATTGAAACATATCAATTTGATAGATATTATCTTTCATAGATAGTCTTCACTGCTACATTGCCAGTCACCCTTACAATGCCGTTCAAACTTATTACTTATGTATCAGATAACTGATATACTGAGTATACACTCAGTGGTGAATTTAACAAAACATGTATTATATCATAAACTCATATAGACACACAACCAAGCATCCAATAGTAGATTAATTAATATCTATGTTATTACATGTAGACTTTCCCTAGTATCTTGAATTTCTATTACCTATGTTACTTTTGGACCCAAACTCTATGACTAGCTACAATAGCACACATTAAGAATCTATCTTGAAAATATCTACAAATTCCCTTTATTACATCTTATCAACCATTAACTCGTGTCTTTGTCATTCATTCTATTTCTATTTTCATATTATACTTGAGATTTCACATGTATGCTTTCATCCAATATTAGTTTACAGCCCATTATTATTTGGTTTAGATGATTTAATAGATTTTATCATCATTACTAAGTTGGACACACTATTATCATCCTTACCATTTTGACACTTAATGTATTTGATGTCTTATTTTAGTTATATAGTCCATTCAAGGGTTATGTTTGATGGTCTCACCCTTTTATAACCTATCTGTCTTATCTTCCATGAATCATTTACATCATTTAGGATTTATCCCTAGAATTATCTGTGTTTATTAGGTATCTTTTTATAGCTTATCTTTCATTTTTATTGATTTTACTCACAGGTTGTTCTAATTATTATACTTAAGACATTGGTCTTTTAATTAATGTCATTAAATTCATTTAAGTTCCTCAGTTATTTTAGTTACAACCTCTAAAGTCTAGGAAAAACTGCTAAACATGAGATATCAGGAATCATGTTATGTAGTGGCCCCTATATTGGTCCTCGGTAGCTACACCTACCTTGTCCAAGAATCGAACAAGTATCATCTAATACAATGGCCCACATTTTGGACCTTAGCGTCTTTACATGCTCTCTATTCAATAGTATGGATCAGTTCCTTAGAACGTCCCAATACTGGAGTGGCAGATAGTAGAATCAATTCGAGGACCTCCCAATATCCATGAAAGGGATAGTAGGGATCAGCCCTGTGGGACCTCCCAATATCAACAATCATCAAGTGGGTAGTAGGGATCTGTCTATAGACCTCAAAATACCCAGAGCGTATAGGCTCAAAAAAGTGCTCAGTAGCTGCACCCACTATACATAGGCTAAAATCTAGGCAGACTCAGCCTCTAGTAGCTGCTAATCCTTAGTTGACTGGTCAACCTATCTAGTGTATAATCTACCAGTGGCTAATATCCATATATTTCATCTTTATAGTCATTCCTGATTAGTTTTATTATCTAGATAACCATAATGGGAACATCATCCTTATTTTATTAGTCTCTTAGTTTACAATTTAAACTATTACTCAGTGTTGTTCAAGTTTCACTAGTCTTCTGTATCTATAACTCATATTTCATTCTCTTTGTTAATACAATTTATTTTTTCCTTTACCTCATTTCTATATTTTATTTCTGTTCCCTTTTTAGGAAGAAATGTGTGTATTTTGCTTTACTATCATCTGTCTCAGAATGTGTTATGCTCTTATTCCATACTATCTATTTCCTTTACCATAATATGACAACTTATTTTCCCATATCTGATATTTTACCTTTTACATTAAGGATCTTAGTGCTACTTTTTTAATTGTAATACTCGAAGTCAATCTTAGTTTATCATCATGATACTCTTCGTAACAATTATACCATATAAGTATATTTACTACCTTATCAGTTGTACTTTCACCTTTATACCTAAATTCCATAAAATTATCATTTGTTTATTCATTCAATTTTTATCTATTTATAAATTATGCATTAATAGTATTTTATCCTGTCATATGATTTTATTCTTCAACACTTTTGAAAGTGTAGCTCTATTTTTAGTTTTATTTTTAAATTTAATCAACTTATAATTTTTACTCTTTACCAATCATCTATTTAGATTATTCCCGTGTTGGTAGGACACAATTATAAGCTTATTTCTCTGATTATTTTTATGAGACAGTTATGGGTCACTTCTAATTTACTAGGCAGTTATAGGTCCTATTAAGTAAATGTTAGTATTCATTTGGTAATTTCTTTTACTATTCATTTTGTCATTTTACATTATTCCTTTTTCCTCAAACCATTATTCTTTAGGGTATTCCGTCCTACCATATCTAAACATCATTCTTAACATACATTCTCAAGTAACACACAATATCTAAATGTTTTTAAACTTATATCTAACATCATACACATTACCTATTTTGTGCCGTATCTCTATATGTCAAATTTTCACATTCTATTATCCCTACATCATGACTTATCACATTTTAACCCATAACCATGCACATATCTCTACAATCCATGTCACTTCTATGTCATACCTCATATTACCATCCTAATATCCCATGTATCCATGCCATGACATACATGTTATGGATTCAACTATATGTACATCACATGCTCACACATAATTTTCACATCCAAACCATATCCACATCATCTTGTCTATTCTAATTACACATCCTAACATGCATAATACTTCTAAATTATCCTGCACACATACACTAATACAATTTCCATACACACACACATGACTTAAATTCTACATTTCTCTAAAATACAAACTAGTTTTAGTTAAATTCACTTACAATGGGCTCTTAATCGTGTCAACGCCATTCCAGAACCATCAATTCCATCTTCCTCCACCATTTTCCACCATTCCTCAACATAACATATTAGGGATTCATGTTCAAAAATTCCTACAAAATTCCACACAACTCCAAACTAAAATACATAACATCACCACATCTAATACCATGATATAAAAATAGAAAACCTAAGAAAAATCAACTTACTCACCAAACTATCACTATTCCTCAAGTGCCCCTATCTCACTTTTTATGCTTCCTTTTTCATTTTTGTCACTTGGATTGTGTCTTGAGGATCATGGAGGTGAACACTCATTTAATTTTCTTGTGTTTTTATGGTGTATAGAGAGAGAAAATGGAGTAAAAATGGAGGGGGAAACTATCGGAGATGGCATCAGCTTTTCTTGGCTCAAGGGAGGAGATGGCTTTCTTTTCATCATATACACCTACACACATGTACATTTAGATGTATCAATGAGGTGTATGGCCCTAATCACATCACTTGTCAATCGGATGGCCCAAATTAATTCTATTTTCTTTTAAACTTTGAAAATTCCAAATAATTTCTTTAGATCTCTAAAAATCATGATTCTAGTGCAAAAAATTCTTTATTTTGCCCATTAAGGGCCCTACAAAATTTCAAGTTGAAATTCCTTTAGGAACCAAGGTTACTATCCACTCACGCAAATCAAAAATTTTGAATAATTTTCAAATGACCTTAGAATATTAAAATTCCTTCACCAATGAACTCATTGGAATTTTTAAGCTTTAAGGCATGATATTTTTAGGTCTATCTGGGTATTTCTAAAAGCTATCTTTGCATATCCTTAACTGAAGTCATTATTCACTAGTTCTTGGCCTAAAATGATTTACTGGTCGTATTAAAATTTTTTATTCATTTTTTCTATCATTTTCTGGTCAATCAATATTCGGTTGACCAATACCCTTTTTAGCTACTATATGACCCTTTAGTGTCTTGAATGACACCGTATCGAGCTCGGGAGTACTATTCATAAAATGATAATTTTTTGGGCATTACAATTCCTCACCTCTTAAGAAATTTCATTCTCAAAATTTTTCATAGTCATACGATTAGTTACTTCAACGTTCATTTTTTTTTCTACCCCTTTTTCCTTCTAGTAGGCTTTAACCTTTATACCTTAATTATATATAGCCTTTTATAGGTGCACCCTAAATTTATAAAACTCTTATTTCCTCTTGGTAGAGTTCTTTTAATGGACCCATATCTCTTCTTTACTTTGGGTATGGGTGGACCTCTCCCATTGTGCTCTTTAACATGATTACATCGAATTATGTCATCTTTCATTATTAGGTAATACTAAATAGTATACTTTTACAATCTCATGTTTCCACACTCTGTTCCTAGTTAGAATAAAGAGCACTATAGAAATATTCTCACATAATTGCCTTTATTCTAATGCCAGGCTGTACCCACCTTTATTTCCTTAATTTCTTTTATCTTATACATAAGGCAAATTTCTTCCCTTCTGGACTTTGTTGCCCTTTATCTCATTCACAATTGTCTGCATCGTCTTATTATTAGGTACTGATTTTTAATACAAATTTTGGCATTATAAGGTAATATCCTCATTTAAATTTTCCTCTGTGATCCTTCTCATCTGAGCTTCCCTCTAGGATTCTTAGGTGTTGGACTATGCATTAGTTTTCCTTGTTTATCAATATTACCCCTAGTTCACCTTACTATAATTTACCTAGAATACATCCTTAATCATCTTAGTGGTATGCCACATTACTCTTTCCTCATCATTTCTTTTAACTAGTTACTTAGCCACACTTTCATATCTTAAAACATTTAAGGGCATCATTATCCCTAGTTTCTTCCAGATGTCTAATAGTTCTTGTACTTCACCCTTCTTATGCATGGTTTCATATTCACTAACTACCTTGTCCACTTCCCCTTTTATGTTCAAAGTGATAAGCTATTTTTCTATGCTTACTACGAACTATCAATATACCTTCCATCATTCCATTCTCACTATGTCCTCATAGGGTTCTTACCTTCGCATTTTTACTCGTTTCATTACTCACCCATTCAAATCCACACTAGTCTCAATTTTCTTTATACTTATTATTCCTTATCATTTCTTTCATATTATCACCACATCCTTTTTTTCTCTTTCTCTTAGCTCTATCAAGTCCTTTTTATATCAGGACTATTAACATGCCATGCTTATTGCATACAACATATATATAGATTTTCATCATGAAAAGTATGTCATGCATAATGTAATTATGCAAAATGTCAAGATGCAACTTAAGATACATAATGCAATGCCTGGGGCCAATAATAAATGCATCAAGGAAGAGTAGTAGCCCTTATCCTTAAGGACCTTGATAGACATTTCCTATCCTTAATTCTATCCCTACTCTCTTACTATGATCCTCTAACTCAACCTTGCTAAACATTTGCATCTTTTTTCTATTGCATTTATAGCATCACTAGTCCCATTTTCCTATCTAGCTTTCATATTCTCTTACTCTCCAATATTAGTATCCCATGCTTTTACCCTCATAATTTTCTTTACCCTACAAGGGTTGGTAATATTTTCTTTAGCTTACATCAATATCATAGGCAACTAGATCACCTTACTTGTGGCTTAATCCATTACCCATTGCAACTTTATGGTGACATTTAATCTCACTATGTATAACACACCAATAATTTATTCCTTATTTGATAGACCCTAGGTCTACCACTACATTTTCAATCTACTGAGGTTCTTTCAATTTTTTTAGTTCTCATTATCTTTCTTTTAGCATTACTTGCCTCCCATTTGATACTCTAGTTCTTTGAAGAGTATACTAACTTCTTATCACCTGTTATCTATTCCTTATTAACAATACTAAGCCAGACTTCTCCTTTCTTCTCTTATCTAAAGTTTCATTCACCTTATAATTATCTTATAGTCACCATTCATCATACAAGGTTACTATCCTTCCTCCGATCAAATGTTTTTATACATTGTTTGCTTGAATATCCACACAATTCCATTTATACAATCCACTAAGCTTGTTACTTTTCATCAAAATATTATTGCTCCCCACATGTTTCATTAACAACACTAACTACCTCAACTTAGGAGGAAAAAGGGTTATATGAAGTCATAATATCATTACTTTTGCCTACTATTTCCTTTTATCCACTGTTTCCTTTTATAGAGAAATTTACATGCTTATTTCATCAATACTTTACCAATAATATTCACTTCCAGTAGTGTAGCAGCTATCCGAACATCAAAAAATTCCTAAGGCACTCATGTATTACTACCTAGAATCACCTAAACCCACTTTGATACCACAAAATGTATCACCCCCTACCTATTTAGTAAGAAAATGTGTAAAAGGCATTTCTTCCCAGAGGTCACCAATCCTTGGACTTCCCTAGGTTGCTTTCGTTTAACTTTTACTAAGGTTTATTTTATTCAGTATGAAAATTTTATTAAATAGAGCCAATGGTTTGTGGTATACCACCTAGGCATATGTCATCCATATGTCGAGTTTTACAACCAAATGTCATACTAAGGTATTGCTTGTAGAATTAACTTTTTCTATTCTATGATTTTTCTTTCATTACCCTCTAACTACCTAAACATAATATTACCCAAAGACCTACAGTAACATGTATGAGTGCCTTTATCCACTGAATCATATCAATTTAAAAGATATTATCTCACTTGGATAGTCTTCAGCTACACTACTAGTCACCCTTACAATGCTAGTCAAACTTATTACCTACGCATCGAATAACCGATATGCTGAGCATACACTCAATGGTGAATTTAACAAAACATGTATTGTATCATAAACTCATACAAATGCACAACCAAGCATCCAATAATTGATTAATTAATATCTATGTTATTACTTGTAGACTTTCCCTAGTATCCTTAATTTTTGTTGCCTATGTTACTTTTAGACCTAGACTTTATGTGTAATGCCCATGCATCGAAACTCCATGAATAGTGCCATTAGGTCTAAGGAGTGTGCCCAGGGTGCCGATTCACTTACATAAGAATTAAGGCAGCGGCACTATCATAAAACTTAGAGGTGCTTTAAAATGATGAAAAATGCAAATTTTAAAATTTTAGCAGAACCAACAATTCATTTTATACTATAGGCTATTAATTTGTGGCATTAAACTATGTCAGGTCGGAATGACCCAAGATGTGCCCGAAAAAACCCCAAAATATCATACCCTGAAGCTAAAAAATTCCACTGAGTCTATTGGTCAAAGAATTTTTGAATTCTAAGGTTGTTTGAAAATTTTTGTAATTTTTGAGGTTGGCAAGTAAATGGATGTAGTCTATAAACTACTATATCAATGGAATTTGGCTAGAAAAATTGATGAGCATGTAGAGGGGATTAAACAAGGAATTTTTTATGTAATTTTTTAAGGTTCTTATGATTTTTAATGATTTTCTAAAGTTTTTATTGAAATTCAGCAATTTTAGGATGGTTTGAGAGATCGTAGGACCCGCATATGCTAGGCTATCTAGCCTAAATGCCATTACACATGTCAACATGTGGTGACAAATGGCAAAATCCACTCACAAAAGATGAAAGTTTTCTTTTCCCCTTGCTACTAGACTGACGCCACCTAGGGAGGAAAACACCATTTTCATCTTCTTTTCTAAGATTTTCTAAAAAAAAATTTTCACCTAAATTCATCCATATGTATTAGGGACTTGAGGGAAAAGGAATCATTAGAAAAGGAGCTACCAAGAATTAATTAAAATTCAACCAAGGGAGCAAGGTCAAACAGCTTTCCAACAAAGACAACAAAGGTTCAAGGTGAGTGTTCTTAGGGTTTTCTTGGGGAATTTTGGATGTAAATGAATGTTAATGAATGCCTAAGTCCTAATGAAGTGTGTTTGTGTGGTTTTTGAGTGAATTGGATGACAATTGGTTTGAAGAAAGGGGGGAAATCTTTTGTGAATGGGGCTGGATTTTTAAGGACTTGAAGGCTTAAAATTGGTGGCAATTCTATCTCCTATTGACAAAGGTAAGTGAACTCTTGTATTCACTTCATGCCTTCATAATTACATGGCTAGAATGGGGCCTTAAATATGGCTAGATTGGGTTTATAATATGTGACTTTTCTTAAATTCCTAAGGGATAAGAATTAAAAGGATGTTAGTTAAGTGTTACACTAAAATTGGCTTGTGAATGCTTGAATTACTTATTGGTTGAAGGGTGTATAGGGGTTGAGTGTGAGTATATGGTGGCTCAACATAGTGTTTGTATGATCATTGGGTTTTTATGAGTGATTGGTAATGGATATTAACTTGAATAGGTTGATTTATATGCATTTTATAAGGTGTTGGTTAGTGGCCAGGAGGTGGTGAGTGGATTGTGGTGTGTATTTGTGATGATTGATGTGATAGTGATAGTTTTTAGCATTGAAATGTGATGAATTACTTGAGAATAGTATGAAAAGTGTATAATAGGCATAAGTTATAGGTATAGCCGAGAGCTTTAGCATAGGTATAGGCATATGGATTGCTTGATGTCATGGCTATAATGATATTTAAGGTTCATAGTAAATGCATGTATACATGTCATATATGTGTAGCTATTTAGTTTGGCACATGGATAAATGTTGTACAATAATTATGGAGCTTGCCTAGCATGTATATTAGGCTTATATTATATAAAATGGTGGTTTGGCATGTATATTAGGCTTAGGGTATGTAAAAAAATCATATAGCATGTCATTGGCTTAATTTAAGGATTAGCATGGTATAAATGGATGTACATAATGAATTATGATAAATGTAAAAGTACCTAAAATATGGAGTTGGAAAGTGGCCTAGAATGTGACTTAAACATGAACATGTGAAGTAAACTTGAATTGGCCTAAAATGTGCCTGAAACGGCTATGATATTGTGATTATGTGGCATTGCTTGGAAGCCTATGTTTTAGCCTTATAAAAGGCCAAGTGAATGAATGGCTTTAAGCCTATAGAAAGTATAAATTTTTGAGTGAAAATAGCATTGAAAAAGACTAAGAAATAGACCTAGAAATGACTATCACAAAATAGAGAAATGACCTATAACTGTCCAGAATTGACCATTACCTAAAACAAAAATATGCCTAGATAGTAAATGGTAACTAAATAGGAGTTACATATAGAATAAAATGAAGGATAACATGGCTTAAACATGAATTAATATAGGACCTAAAATATATAATTGGAAATTCACCTGGTACCATTCAATTATGGCTATACTAGATTGGGCTAAAATTGAACTGTGGTATAAAATTGATATCTACTTGTTTTTCATTCAATAATATTATAAGAAGTTAATCAATAAAGAAATAAACATAAATTGAGGTAAATGGCCCATTACTTAGACACCCATTAGATAGGTTAACTAGTCAACTTAGGGATTTAGCAACTACTACACTGTCTAATTTCTTATACAGCGGTTTAGGTACATTTTGGGGCCATTATACTAGTCTGTTAGATAGACAATCATGTGCTTTTGCTCACTTGATGCCATTTACCTGATTATGCCAATGCAGTTGCATAGGTCTTAGAGGGCTATTGTACTAGTCTGTTAGACAAACCAATCTACTAGGTAGACTAAATTATGACATTAATAATCTTTAAATAGGGCTAGTACAATGGCTATGATCCTAGAGGACCACTGTACTAGTCTGTTAGATAGACCATATCATGTTATTTGAACCTTCAGTGTTATGACATGATCAAGCTGGTGCAGTGGTTGGGGTCTAGATATGGATCATTGCACAGTATTTTAGTTCCCTCTAGGTCTAAAGTTTTGAAGTGTCATCTATCTAGTCCAGCCTATTGGTTTAATGAGAAAAATAATATACAACACTGATAATGGTAGATATTACTGAATTTCCTAGATTTTGGCATAATTAATTGAAAAAATAACTAGTGTACAAGATAAAGGGCATTTTGGTAAATTTACATGTATAACATTTATTGACCTGATAATCTAATTATTTGAATGTTATTATTGGAAATGGCCTACATCCATAATTTACTTGATTTTCAAATGATTGAATAAATGACAAATTGATTATGTATAGGTGCAAGGGCATTTTGGTCATTTGACACAAATCATTTAACTATTGGCTTAGTAATTTGAATTAAATAATATTAACTCTGTATATGGATGAA
>CANXYI010393521.1:0-10470 GCA_948208565.1 Hura crepitans | reverse complement strand
ACTGATCATTTTCCTATGCCTTAAGAGGGGGTACCCTATTGTAAGCCTTTACCACTTGTGTTATCTCATTATCAGATGACTGGTTATCCTTAGGCTCCCCTGCTATCTCCTTCCCTTTATTGGTCCTAGAAGTTTGCCCCTCCTAATGGGTCTTTCTAACCAAGGATAATAGTGACTGATTAGTTCACCTTTTCATATTCCCAAAGGTATAAGGCTTTCGAGTGATAGATATGCTAGCATTTCTCCATTCGTGAATGAAAAATGGAGTCATGGTTTACAACACCATCCAGGGTAAGAAAGACACAGTTTATATAGGATGTAATGCATGGGATTGACAAAAATTAGAATATTTAGATGTCATATTGTTTTGGCACTTGCAGATTAAAATTTCTCAGTCCTCAGTGGAGTTGCCACTATAGAGAATTATGATTTTTTTACCGAGGATGAGACTGGTTAGTGGAGTTGCCACCTGGCCTCTACACCAGGACTTCTGATCTTCTGTACTAGAAAGGTTCAAAAATTTAGATCTTATTTATGCCCTAATAATATGTCATCCATGTATATTGTAACATTTATCAGCCCCTTATCATTTAAGCATACATCATTCTTAATTTAAATTGTATCACCTTTGCATGTATGAAAGTAAATTGTGATATTTAAAGAATATAATAATGTATATCATAAATCCAAAAAATGGGTCATTCATTATATGTTAATTGGCCTAACAACTACCTGTAATTCTATAGGAATTAGCGGTGACTGCCCAACTCCTATCTCTAAGAGATTGAACTTTATTAAAATATATTTTTTATGTGACTTTTGATTAAAGAAACACAGATCCATTTTTATTAAAAACACTAATTAATTATGTAGAAAGTTGTTTCAATGTCTGATTAGGGTTTAACATGTAAAATAAGTTACTTACTAACTATTACAACCCCAAAATAAATAAGGTGTAAATAGTACAAAACCAAAGAGACAAATTACAAGCCTAAAATGGTTTTACTTCTATGTCACCAGGTCCATGCAGACATCCAAGAGGTTGACTATTAGTCCGTACAGACAATCTCTATAGAGGAATTAGGTCTGTTACATCTTTCACTTCAATAAGAGAATCTAATTAACAACTCAGAGAACACCAAAGCCAAAGAGGTTAAATTGAGGTTATTGACACATGGTAAATGAAACATGAACATACTTAGGATAAATGGACCAAATACCATTAATTAAATAAGCAAAGTGTATGCTGAGGACTCATTATACAACTTATCACACATAAGTTCATGTGGACATACAACCCTTATGATAGAGAGTCCATGCAGACTATTTTCCAGTTTCATGCACACAATCACATACTTTCAATAATAACGCATTATCATATTAAGTAATATCAATCAGCTAGCATACAACATAGTACTATTGGAATGGAGAATCATGCTTATTGGATGTAGGTCTGTGCGGACCAGGTTATCAAATTCTCATAAAGGAAAGAAGATCATACAGACTAACCTATATGCTTATCTCTAAAGGTACTAAGTTTGTATGGACCTAAACATGCCTATAGTCAGATTCTTGTAGTGGTAATTAACATCATACAGCAAGCCAAACATTAACTATATGGGTCAATCTCACATCCTATATATCAATACAATTAGCCTACTCATCAAAATAGGAGTCGAGATAACAAAGTATCACCTCACTTATACCTCAATTTTAGAGATCATAGGCATACAAGACATTAAGAAATCTTCAATAGACCATAAATATTACCTAGAAATGGATCTCTTCAAACACTAGCATAAAAGCCTTAGGATTTAAGTGAAGATGGTTAAGACCTCTCTTAGAGCAAGCCTTCCAAGCTTCCTAGTATTTTCCTACTATTAGAATGTGTATCTTTTTAGATTCTAATTTTTCAAACCCCTTCTCTATAGGTGTAGAGAAGAATTTATACTTGTTCTTTTAGGTTTTTCCTCCTTTTCATCCAGAAAAGAGTCCTCCTCTTTAATGGATTCTAGCTTATGGACTAAATAGGCAATATTTCCATCCCGAGTGCTTTTCTATTGGCAAGTTCATGTGGACTTATTTGTACTAGTCTGCGCAGACTAATCTTTGTGGTATGATGGTTTGTGGTCCTCATGGGCTAGACTTTGGCCTGTTCATGTAGTTAGTATGTGTGGACATAGCTAGTAAGTCCGTGTAGACCTACCTCATGATAGCTTTGTGCTATGCTTGAGAGCTTATCTTTGGCTATCATCATAGGTCAAGGTGAGGTGTCTACAGTTATTCTTGGTTAAGAAATTGAAATTAAGTGTTTAATTGTATATTGAATAGATTATGTGTAAATGGGTGTGTGTATGTATGTGAATTCTTGAGTGATGTTAAAGTATGCACAAATGAGGTATAAATATGATATATGTATATGAAATGGTAGTTCATAGGTTTAGGGGCCAAAAATGTAATGTAATGAGGTCGTGTATTTCAAGACATATATATGTAAGCCAACCTAGATGGCTCATTTTTGCTATAATAACAATTCATGTGTGCAAATTAAATGTATAAAATATGTATAATTTGATAATGATAATGAACAATCTTTTAAAAGGCCATAGACGCATAAGTAAGCTAATGAAACTTGTATGGCTAAATATGGATACATGTGATGTATTATACATTATATTGCATGTTAATGATGAATGTAATGGAATAATATGTGATTATCATACTCAATGATATTTCTAACTTGTATACCTAGGCAATAAGACCTTTTGGTGTTTATATACTTATGTAAGCCTAATTTGGCTATGCTATGTAATATATATGTGACTCATGCCACTTGACATGAGCATTTAGGGCTCATTAGGTGACTAGTTTATAACTGTTAAATTATAAACACATATATATTTATGGAAAATAACTAAAATGAGGTAAATTAATGAGTTTAATGATACCTATACATTTAGACAACCTAGTTTGGATAAGTTGACTGATCAACTAAGTTTTAGTGGTTGCCATGCTTACCTTTAGGTATAAGACCTATAGGTCAATGTCTACATATCAGTAGGCACGAGTGCCTTTGGGCTGCTTGTTCTATGTACCTTTAGCTGTGAGTGCCTTTAGGCCACTTGTTCTATGTATCTATAGATATGAGTGCCTATGGGCCATTTAGACATACCATCGGGTGTGAGTGCCTTCATGCTACTTATTTTATGTTCCTTCAGGTGTGAGTACCTTCGGGACAATGGTATCTACTATCTAGCCTTAGATATTAGCCTTTTTATTATGGGCATAAGTTTAACATAAAATAATGATAATTGTGACTTAAATCATGCATTATGTGTGATATTGACGTTTATGACATAATGATGTGTTAAAGTAAAGAGTATGATATATGTGGTATAATATGGAGTCTAATACTCATAAAATTGATGCATTGGTATATTTAGGGTTATGAAACCCGAACATGTGGTAACATTGCATATGTATGGTTATGGTTCAAAATGTATGTTATTGTATTCGCTACATGTATAATCGAGTATGTGTATAATTTTAAATGATATATGAGCACTTCATGCATAAGGTTAATTTTAAGTATGATGAGAGCAATAGGAGACTTTTTAGAGATAGCCTATATGTTGGTATTCTGATCGTTTTATAATAGTGTAATAATGTAAATGTGATATTCGTAGTGTGCTTTTATGATTCTAGAGGGGCCTAATTTGTAATTTAGGTTGGTTTTTGTAACTAAAACTGTTGTATTGTAAAAGCTTTATTTTTCTTGCATGACTATATGAAAACTCTTAATGTTGCATGTGAGAATGTTGATGGAGATAAGCCTGAGGCTCTATGATTTTTATTGATGGGCTTGTAGGGTCAAGAGGACCAATTTATAGTTGAGATACATTGTTTGTCTTTATAAAAGTGTTTTTAATAGGTTTACTATTTAGGAAAATGTCTCAATATTGTCTTTATGCTGCCGAATTTTTGACATGATGACCTCATTAGTTAACTCATAAAGCATGTAAAATGGTTTTTTAGTGTTGTTACAACTCTATAAGTAAAGAAATTATTTAATTAATAAAGGTTTTAGTTTATTTGGATTTTTATGGGTACTGAAATAGGATATCAGCATACGTGCATGGACTATTCTAGTTCAATGGACTGATCAGTTAAAGGGTGTCACAACTAGTGGTATTAAAGCTCCAATTTAGGCTTTCCTCTAAACCTATGGGTTACACAAGAGCACTATAGGAGTTATAGTATATTTACAACATAATACTATAACATGTAAGGCCTATAATTTGTTTCTCTTACCTATAGATACAAAAATGAGTCATAGTATGACTTAAAGCAAAGATGAAGAAGTAAAGAGCCATGCTCCTATGACTATTGCATAAGGAGGGGCACAATCAGAGCATGTGACCTCTAGTAATGTGGGACTTATTGCACATGGTTAGCAGGGGTAGCTGACTTAGCTAGAGACTATGTTGGAGTACATTAAATAGGTTGCAACGGCTACTGCTACTACATTTGCTATAGTGTATATAACTCTACCTCTAATACCTCTAGAGTAGTAGGCTTTTTAAAAGACATACATAGAACGATTACTAAAAGAATAAAGCAAAGTATTTCAAGGGTAAGGAGCTAGATGAGTCGAGTAAAGTTGAGTATTGGCTAGGTTATATGCTTAGGATTATGCAGTAGTTAAAGTGTCCTTATGAGGAGTATACTATGTCCATTACTTTTATGCTATTAGAGGAACCATTAAAGTTATAGGAGGCCATTATAGAGCATAAGATAGTTGATAATCTTACATGGGAGTTCTTTCTTAAAGAATTTAAGAAGAAGTACATAACTAAGCATTACCTATATTAAAAATACTAGGAGTTTATGGATCTGAGGTAGAAGCACATGACCATATCTGAGTATGAGAAAGAGTTTGCTCACTTAAGCAGATATGCTAAGGCAATAGTGGTAATAGAGAAAGACTATTGCAAGAAGTTTAAGGGGTTAAATCTAGACATTATGCAACAAGTTGCATCGATGCAGATTAGGGATTTTTCAGCCTTGATAGTAGCTTCTCATATCATAGAGATGGTGAATCAGCTAAGATAAAAGAGAGATAGCTTTAAGAAGGGGCCCTTTGGCAAAGAAGAAGGTAGTTCTAGTTATATTGTAAATAAGAAACAAAAAGGGGATCAGTCCTAGCATCAGTAGGGTAAGAAGTCGGACCGATCTTAGCGGTTAAGATAGGGTTTGAGAGCATAGACTTAGACATCAGGTGCTCCTAGATCCATGGTTAGTAGCGCTCCTACACTAGCATGTTAGACTTGGCACAAAAGTCACAGAGGTATCTATTAGAGAGTTATACTAGGAGTTTGCTAGGGTTGTGGTTCTAGGGACTATTTTCAAAGAGATTACCCAGTGAGATCGTATGATTCTTTACAGAAGTAGGACAAGAGAGATACTAGGTGCAGAGCCAGGGCTACTCAGAAGGATAAGTTAGAGAGTAGAGGTCTAGCCAAGTAGTATGCCATCCGAGCTAGAGAAAAGGTAGATGCAATTGATGTTACAGTAGTTATCTTCTATATCATTGATTTACCTATTTTAGCATTGATAGACCCGGTGTCTACACATTCATATGTCTACATAGCATAGATCGAGGTTTAGAGTCAAATGACCTTGGTTTTGATGTGATGGTTAGCAATCCTATAGGATAACATATTATAGTGAACAAAGTGTTTAGAGACTATCCTTTGTTAGCATAAAGACAAGTTTTCTTAGCAGATCTCATTGAATTGCAATTTAATGAATTCGATCTTATCTTGGGCATGGAATGGTTGTCCAAGTATCATGCGATAGTGGATTGTAAAAAGAAGAAGAAGATCACATTGTAAGCTAGGGACAAGTCAGAAGTGATAGTGATGGGTGAGAGATTAGATTGCATGGCTACTATAGTATCAATAGTTGTGGCTTGTAGGATGATGCAAAAAGGTTGTCAAGCCTACCTTGCATATGTGGTTAACACCAAAAAGGAAGTATCAAAAGTAAGTCAGATTCCTATTGTGGCTGAGTTTAAAGATGTTTTTCTAGAAGAATTACCTAGTTTACCACCAAACTAGCAATTAGAATTTGGAATTAAGGTGATGCTAGACATAATGCTAATATATGCCTGGACAAACCTAAAAATACCATACCTTAAAGGTAAAAAATTCCTCGAGTCCATTAGTGAAGGAAATTTTGAAATTTAAAGTCATTTGCAATTTTTATTAAATTTTGAGTTTCTCATGTAAATTGAGGTAGTTGGTTAACTATCCTGTTAAGGGAATTTAGCAGTGAAATTTGATGAGCATCTAAATAGAACCAAACTAGGATTTTTAAAATAAACACAATGATTTTTAGAGGTCTGAGTGATTCTTAAAAAATTCCCCAAAGTTTCTACTGAAACTAAGCACTTTTGAGATGCTTAGGTGGCTTGTGGCCCTACTAGTGCCATCTCTGCCACTATAAAAGGCTCCATGTTGTTACCTAGATGGCCACTTGGTAGCTCACCCTGCCACCCACCCATTTCCTCCCTTTTTCCATCACTTGTTCCTGTCACCATCTTCCTTCTCCTTTCACCATTTTTGTGGTTTTTTGAAATCTTTTCTCTTTCCAATTGGAACGAAAAATCATTTTTCTTTGTTATGAATTGATTTATAAAGGCATTGGAGGCCATAGGAGTCTTTAAAGCTTAAGAAAATTCAAAAGAGCTCAAGTGTACATAAAAGGGGAGTTGGACACCAACTTTGGATGTCTAAGTGTTTCCTCTCTTTTTAATTTATTTCCTAAAGGATTTCTCTATTCTAAGAATGCTTATAGTCTTAGAATTAGATTTGGGGAATTGTTGGATTTTTCATGAATTTTTGAAAGATGGGATGTGTGTATGTGAAGCGAAGCAAAGTTAGGTGTAATTAGTCCTTTACCAAGCTTAAAGTGAAGGAGAAGTATTCCTTATTGAAGAGGTAAGTGAATTTAAAGCATTAAAGGCATGTATATAGGATTTTATATGAAATAGGTGTGAGAACCTTGTATAGAAATAAGGGATTTCATGGTTAAAGTGTATGTAATAGTGAATTAAGCTTGTGTTTGTGTTAATTGTATGTGGAATGAATCATTAGAATGATGGGTTGATGAAAAAAGTGAATGGAAGGATAAGTTCCTTAATGAGCTGAGAGGTATATATGGTGTGTGTGATGTTTATATGGCTTGTTAAAGTGATCTTGGCTTATTTTCTAAGGTGTTTGACATGGAAAAGGCATAAATTATAATTTTATGTTATCATAATTATGAGCATTGATGTAAGGCTTTAGTTAGCGGACAGGTGCCTTAGAGTGTAGGCTAGGTGTATGGAAAGTTTGCATGGCAAATTGTGTGGGAATTGGCATTTTGGTGATGGCATTTTAGGTGTAGGTGATGAACTTGATGACTAAAGCTTGTATGTGTGTTTGTGTGCTTAGTGTGGCTAAAGCACATACTAGGTATATAATGGCATTATTTACATGATAATTGCATTATATGCGTACAAACATGATTGAGTGATGCTATGATAAGGATATGTGTGATTGATGGAGGAGAAAAAGCATGTGCATGACCATTTAGAGGCATTGGCTAAGAGTTATACAAGGTAAAAATGGCGTGAAAAATGAGGTATGACATGGCATGTATATGTATGTGATTAGCATGACATATTTGGCATGATTTATGCAATGACTATATAGCATGAACTAGGTGAACGTGCATGAGTAAAAAGCATGAAAGGTATATAATTTGGGATACCTTTTAAGGTTAAGAAATGGTTGAAAAAGAACTTGAAATTGGCTTATAATGGCATGGTAAAAAGTGACCTTAAAATGGATTAATTTTTGCATGAAAATGGCACCTTATTCTGAGACACTTTATGATATTTATGTGAAATTAAATGGAAGCCTCCTTTTAAGGCTATTTGATATATATATTTGAGATTGGTTTTAGGCCTATGAAAGTGTATGGAAATTAGTGCAATTGGCACTGAAAGATGGCTTGAAAAAAGGTTAATTTGGGCCAAAAATGGCCTATGCAAAAATAGAAAATGACCTGTAACTATCCCGTAAAATTAATTTTAGGACTTACACTTAAAATTAATATTTAACATGGCCATTATTGGACTAAAATAATGGCATAGACTAGCCTTAGTATGAACTTAATTATGCCTATGAGAATGACTTAAAATGATTTTAAAAAATTCACTTGACTTAAAATGATTCAAGAAAATTATCCTCTAACTATTTGATAGGACCAAAAATGACTTGTAACTATCTAGGTCAAATTTTGACTATCTAATAAAATTCATAACTATCTATTTTTCATTCTTAAATATTATATTATGATGAATAAAAGGAAATGAACAAAAAATAAGGTCATATAGCCCATTAGGTAGACATGCATTGGATGTGTTAACAGGTCAACTTAGGGATTAGTAGCTGCTAGATGGTTCAATGATTTTTTAGATATTAAGAGGTCTATAGACTGATCTCTGCTATTCTTTGGAAGGGTATGATATTGATTAATATCTAGATATTGAGAGGTCTATAGATCAATCCCTACTATCCTTTAGAACTATATGATATTGATTATTATCTAGATATTAAAATGTCTATGGACTGATCCCTACTATCCATTATGGTTGGCTATGATTTCTAGATATTGGGAGGTCTACGGATTGATCCTTGCTATCCATAATATGATTTAGAGGTTGACATGTTTGAGATATTGGGAGCTCTATAGACTAATCCCTGTTATCTCCTATTTGGTATTAGGAGGTTTAATTGAGCTAATCCCTACTATCAGACTAGGTCGGTACAGTGATTGGGGTCTAAAATGTGGGCCACTACACAACTTTTAGTTCGCTCTTGGCCCAGTGTCTTAGGTGTAGTTTATGTAGTCAAGCCTAATAAATTAAATGGAATTAATATCTAGACTTTAAACAATGGCAAGTTATTACATGGATAATTTAATTAAACATATTACAATGGTATTTTGGTAATTATTATGTAAAGATGGCATATCACCTAAATGGCATGATTTATCTAGTATATCACCCATGCAATGAATTATGACTGTCTTGTTATCATTGCATGTGTGCTATTGCATGTACATGTTTTGAATGGTTTAAGTTCACCATTGATTTTCATACTTAGTGTACCAGTGTTTAAGTGTGCATGTTACAAAGATAACCAGTCCAGCCTCGGATATCGTGCTATGTAGCAGTGTAAATTTCAAAGGGTACATAGATTGTTTCTTTTTATCATGTTAGATAGCACTCATATAAAACACTGTAGGTATGGGTTTAACATGCTAAGAAGCTACTATGTCTATATATATATAAAAAAATGGATGTGATTTATATAAACAAGTGCTTTATTTTTCTGGTGTACTTGATGTTTTGATAACTATGGGCTTAAGGCCCTATGTGTGTTTCTAATATATGGTTGATGTGTGTTGATTTTGACTGGGGGACTAAAGGGGTCTAGATAGAGATTAAATGGAATGATTGTCTATAGAAGTGCTTTTAATAGGAGAAAAAAATTTTGGTATGCCACCCGTGTAGCAGTTGTGCTGCCCAATTTTTTTATAAACTTTAAAGTGTTTGTAAATGGGTTTTATAAGTTTATCAGACCATTTATGAACATGTTTGAGCATTAGACTAAAAATCTAAGCAATACCTGATAAAGTTTTTGAATAGTCCATAAGTGTTAAGGAGTTTACCCCTAGAGCAATTCTAGGATACGTGACCTGGCGAGAAATGTATCACATATTAGATTGCTTCAAGAATTTAACAAGGGGTGTCACATGTACAGTGAGAAGTGTTATATCTACACAAATGATAAAAGTCCGAAATATCTCCTTACTCAGAGGGAGTTGAACCTGAGGTAGAGAAGATGGTTAGAATTGATTAAAGATTATGATTGTTTGATAGACTACCACCCAAGGAAAGCTAATGTAGTGGCAGATGCTTTGAGTAAAAAGTTTATGGTGTACCCATGGCTATTATTTCAGTTAAGGATCGATTTACTTCTAAGATTTGAAAGAGACTACATCAGGCATTAGGCACCAAACTGACTTATAGTATAACCTTTCAGACAAATGGATAGTCAAAAAGGGTGATATAGGTATTAAAAGATATGTTGCGTAGCTGTGCCATTGAATTTAAAGGCAGCTAGGACCAGTACTTGTCTTTAGCTAAATTTGCATATAATAACATTTATCAAGCGAATTTAGGCATTACACCTTATGAAGCACTCTATGGCAGAAGATGTAGAACTCTTTTGTGTTAGAGTGAAGTTGGGGAAAATAAGATTTTAAGGGTTGACCTAATCAGAGATACAGAGGAGAAAGTTAAAGTTATCAATGGAATATTAAAGTTGCAATTGATAAATAGAAGTCTTATATTGA
>CANXYI010393504.1:0-12647 GCA_948208565.1 Hura crepitans | reverse complement strand
TATATATATATATATATATATATATATATATATATATATATATATATATATAAAAGTACTTATCAATGGATTTAATTTATTTATATCTATCTATCTATACTGTGTATAAATGTACGAATAAGGTGAAAACTTTTTTAGACTATTATAACCTTAATCATAATTATATTTTTTGTATTTTAGACTATTACAACCTTAATTATATTGTTGTATTATTAACAGAAATATATTATTATGATATCCATAACTTTACAATATTTAATATTATATCTATACTATATATAAATGTACGAATGAGATGAAAATTTTTTTAGACTATTATAACCTTAATTATATTTTTATATTATTAACAAAAATATATTATTACTATATCCATAGCTTTACAATATTTAATATTATATTATTAACAAAAATATATTATTAATAGGATTCTTAAGTTATCCGACATGTTAAAAGTCCGTTCATATTAATTATAATATATATTATTATATATTATTACGAATTCCATAACTTTATTATTAACAAAAATATATTATTATGTTATCCATAATTTTACAATTATTAACAAAACTATATTATTAATAGGATTCTTAAGTTATCCGACATGTTAAAAGTCTGTTCACATCAATTATAATATATATTCTTAAGTTATCTCAAATAATGCATTATGATGATATTATCCAATTCTATGTGTTTTGTTTTTTATAAAACTTTAAGTATATCTAAAGATGTGAGAATTGAGTACTGTTAGAATTTGATTTCTTATTATTTTAGGTTTCCTCCATTATTTATAGATCTATCTTTTACGCACTTTTTTCATTTTTAGTTGACAATTTATTTTTTTTTATATTCATGATATTTTATTCTGTTCTTCATTTAATTTATTTTAACATATGGTTTTTACCATTATAACAATGCTTATTAAGATTCTTTTTTCTGTATAGATTATCAAAATGGTTTCACAGTTTACTCTTATGGATAATTTTCAACCATCAGAAAAGCAATGGTGTATTAATGTAAGAGTTGTTCGACAAGGATCTATAGAATACTATCCCAATAGCAATGGCAATGGAAAGTTGTTAAAAATAATTTTAGTTTTGAATGATTTAAATATATTAAATATTTTTAAAGAGTTTGGCATGTTTAGTTCGTTGGCACATACTATAATTAAAATATTTCTAAAAAGGTTGGCATGTTTAGTTCGTTGGGGTTGAAATTGTTACACTGTTTTACTTAATAACTATAGATCACTATCGTCTATCCGTGAAGACAGGTTATGGCTTTGGTGTTCATATGTTATGTGTTTAATAATTGTTTTTAAGATTTTAAGTTTATAGTATTTTTATGATAATATTTGATTGATTCTAGCTTAACTTTAGTTGTTTTTCTTGGTATTTTAGTTAATTTTGTCTTTTTGTTTGATCTTTATTGATTTTACTTATTTTTCATGATTTGGAGGTGTTTTGATGATGCATAGAGCATTGAAAATTTGAAGAAAAAAGGAGAAAAATGAAGCTAAAGAAATGTTAGATAGAATGCCTCATAGTAAATGGTCATGGTAGTGAAGTTGTCTTGAACTTAGAGGAAATTTTGGTAGCAAGCTTCACAGCCACGAGGGAGAAGAGTCATGCCTATGACCTCTATGTCCTGTATTTTAGATCAAGATTTTATTGCCCATATTTTGAAACGCTCAAAACTCTTATTTAGTCTAGAACTTTTCTAAAGTTTAAATATCAAAAATTTTGGTCAGTTTAAGGGAGTTTTTCATCAAATAACTCTCTTTTATCTCTGAGAACTTGATTTTATATCTGGGAAGAAGAATTTGGGATCTATTGAGCATTTAAAGATTAAGAAGTTCAAAGAGAGGAGAAAGAATTCATAGAGAGAAGAGAAAGTTATTTTCTAAATCAAGAATAATGATTCTTATTACTCAAACTGCTTTCATTTACATCCTTATATACAACTAGTATAACTACCTACTAACTAACTTGAAACTGTTAACAACCAATTATAGTTACATTAACTAATTGATGCTAACTAACTTGAAACTACTGTAACTACTTTAACTAACTAACTAACTTCAGCTAGCTTCAACTGTTTACTTTTTATCCCTCCCCTCCCTCTCTCTCTCTTTTAAGTTAGACCTTTGTGAACATCAAAGAGGTCTAAATTGGAAACCAATCGAGCAAATAGTGGAAAGGATATTGTCTTAGTGAAAATGTCTGCAATTTGAAGCTTAGAAGGAACATGTGTGGCAGAGACAAATCCAACTTTCATTTTGTCATGAACAACATGACAATCTATGTCCAGATGCTTCTTTCTTTCATGGAATATTGGATTAAAAGCAATGTGTATGGCAGTTTTGTTGTCACAGAATAAAGAGATTGGAAATTGAATTGGTAACTTGAAATCTTGAAAAATATAAGTCACCCACTAAAGTTCACAGACTGTGGAAGCCATTGATCAGTACTCTGCTTCAGCAGATGATCGAGAAATAGTATGATATTTCTTTGTCTTCCAAGAAATAGGAGATGGGCCAAGAAAATACAAAATCTAGTCAAGGATCTTCTACTATTAGGGGCAAGATGCCCAATCAGCATCACAATACACCTTTAAAACCAGATCATTCTTAGTAGGGAAAAAGACACCAACGGATGGAGTGCCTTTGAGATATCTAAGAACATGCATAGCCAATTTGAGATGAGAATCTCTTAGCTTATGAACATATTGACTCAGCTATTGAACTGAATATGTAATGTCTGGATGACTAAATCCCAAATATAGCAATCTGCTAATTCTTTCTTCTGCTGCTAACTTTATACCTTTAAGGAATACGGTAGGCTTTGGTTTTGAACCAAGGAGGCCAAAATCAGTCAATAAGTCTAATATATACTTTCATTGATTAATGGAAATTTCCAAACTAAGAAAGTATTTGACCGGTCCCAAGTTTTTAATAGTGAACAAAGCATGTAGGAAGGATTTAACTGCTTAAATAGCCTCTTCAGATGTACTAGTAATTAACAGTCATCGACATAGACTAGCAGAGCCAGGAATGTGTCATGCTTACAATAGAGAAATTGATAGTGATCATGAGGGGATTGAGTGAAGCCATGTTGCTATAAGTGAGAAGTAAGCTCAGAGTTCAATTGTCTCGAAGCTTGTTTGAGGCCATATAAAGATCTTTCAAGTTTACATACTTGGCCTGGGGCAACCTTAGAATATCCTTCTATAGATATACTTCTTAATTTAAGTGTCCATAAAAAAAGGCATTATTTATGTCTAACTAATGTATGGGCCATTGTTTTAAAGCTACAACAGCAAAGAATATTCTTACTGTGACAACTTTAGCAACTGGGGAAAAACTGTCATGAAATTCCACTCCTTCCACTTGATTGTATCCCTTGGCAACTAGTCTTGCCTTGTGTCTATCAACTGAACCATCTGATTTTAATTTCAACTTGTAAACCTATTTACAACCAATTATTGTTTTTTTTTTAGGTAAAGAGGTGAACTACCATGTGTGATTCTTTTCAAGTAAAGTAAGTTCAGAATTCATTGCTTTAACCCATTGTGCAGACTTTTTTAATTTATGAAAATTTTTGGGTTCTGTTAATATAGAAATATTTTCCAAAAAGGTATTGTACTTAGGATGTAAGTGAGAAGATGGGTAAAAAGGAAAGGTTTTGGGTAAATGAGGTGTGGAAAATGAGGTCTGGTCATATGGATTAGAAGAAGAAGGTAAAATGCAGTTTGTAACATAATCAGCAAGCTAATGTGGTTGTTTTCTAGGTTTGTTACTAGTCATTTGCTGTATGAGGTCAAGTGTAGTTTCATGAGTTGGATTGGAAAAGGATGGTGATTCAATCCTAGCAGTAGGAGTATGGGTTAAGTTAGTATTTAGTACTAGGCCAGTTGATGATGAAATAGGAGATAAATTAGCAGATAAAGTAGTAGGAGATAAAGTATAAAGAGGATAAGTTGTGTTTTTAGTAGGAGAAATGGTAGGAATGGCAATTCATGAATCTCACCTTTATGAAGAGAAGTATGAGTATGGTTGGAATTAAATGGGAATTAGGACTCATGAAATACTATATCTCTAAATATTCTAATCTTTCCAGATTTTAGATCATAGATTTTAAAACCCTTTTGACCTATTACATGTCTAAGATAAATGCATTTAAATGCCCTGTCTATAAATTTATCCTTATGAGGATTTGTATTAGTGACATAACAAAGACATCCAAATATTTTAAGATGATCAATACTGGTTTTATGTCCAAACAACATCTCATAGGGAGATTTCCATGTTAACACTGATGATGGAAACCTATTTATCAGATAAGTTGCATGTAAAACTACTTTCCCCCAGGATTTCAATGGAATATTAGATTGAAATAACAAAGATCTAGCCATCTAAATGATATGCCTATGTTTTCTCACTACATTCCCATTTTGTTGTGGAGTGTAAGCACATGATCTCTGGTGGATAATTCCAAAGTCATTAAAAATAGATTGACATTCAACTCCAATAAATTCTCCTCCATTATTAGACTTAGTAGTTTTAATAGTGATTCCAAATTGATTCTGAATTTCTCTAATGAACCTCAAAATTAACTTGCTAGTTTGTGCCTTAAATTGTAACATGAACACCCAAGTACATCTACTATAATCATCCACTATGGTCAAAAATATCTAGCCCCAGTGATGGAACTTTTATTGTATGGACCCCATATATCTAGGTGTATAAAGTCAAATAGTTGTGAAGTGCAATGCTCACTAATAGGGAATGAACTTCTGGTCGGTTTTGACTTTGCACATACATCACATACACTAAGAATATCATTTGATATCTGAAATGGAAAATCTATGTGTTTGATTACATTTAATGAAGGATGTCCTAACCTCATATGCCATCTAGAGAAATCTATACTGGAAACACTATTCACATTACAAAGAACAGGTTTCATAACATCAACGTTTGCAGAGCCAATGTGTCTGTTGATATACTGTTATGAAAAGGAATTTGAGTCAAGGAAGTAGAGATTTCCCACTACTTTGCCAATGGTCAAAATGGCTTTAGTCTGCAGGTCCTACAATGCACAAAAATCAGGTTAAATTGTGCATATGGTATAATTTGACTTGCTTAGCTTGTTTATAGACAAAAGGTTATATTTGAAGGTTGAAACATATAAGGCATTTTTCAAGGTCAAGGTTTCATATAACTTCACATTTCTTGAGTACTTTACCAATTTAACAATTCCATCAGGAAGCAAAATAGTTCCACCTTTGTCAACATGATTAAGTTTATCAAACATTTTCTTATCTGTACATATGTGATTACTGGCTTCACTATCAACTGTCCACCAATTTTCTTTCTCAGGAGATGAAAAATGGTTAGATTTAGAGGCAATACTTGCAAAGTCTTGTATGAAATTCACATAATTTGTTTCAGCAATCTGTTTCCCTTTCAGTATCCTAGAGAACTCTTGTTGTATCAACTCTTTCATTATAGATTTGGTGTCCTTGTTTTCTCCTCCAAAATTTTCTTCATCATCACTATCAAAAGGAGTATCTGCCATATTAACTTTGTAACCTCCTTTCCTTCTCTATTGTTGTTGTCTTTCCTTTAATTCTTTATACCAATGTGGTGTACCATGCAGCTTGAAACAAGTATCTCTAGCATGTCCTTCATTCTTGCAGTATGTGCAATATTTTTCTTCCTTTCTTGTACTGTCTCTCCTCTTAAAACCTTGCCTACCATTATTGTTTGCATTTCTTCACCCTTGCACTACCAATAAAGCACTGGAATCTATGTTCTCAATGGCAAAAATATTGACTTCCCATTGCTTTTCCATATTAAGAACCATAGAGTAAATTATATCTATGTTGGGTATCGAATCTTGCATTAATATCTAGTTTCTAACATGTTTATAGCCTTCATTTAATCCCATTAGGAAGTCTATGATTCTGTTTGACTCTCTATTCTTAGCTATTTCTTTTAAAGCACCGCAAGTACATCCATATGAACATTATGGTAAGGGTGTTATACAATTTTGCTTATCCCATAGCTTGCTTAATTTCGAGAAATAGATTGACATTGAAGAGTTACCTTGTGCTATACAGGCAATATCTCTTCGAATCTGATACTTCAAGGGACCATTTGATGCACCAAACCATTTCTCCAGTCGATCCCAAAGCTCCTTGGCTAAGTTTGCATACACAAAATTGTCATATAATTCCTTTGATAAAGAACTAAGAATCCAAGATACAACCATAGTGTTTGCCCCACACCATTCTTCAAAATTTTCTGCATCCTCAGCTAGTTCTTGGATTTTTCCATTGATGAATCCAAGCTTATGTTTTGCTACAAATGCAATCTTCATGCATCTACTCCAGGTGCGGTAATTCCCTCCAATTAGGGGCACAGAAACAATGGAAACCCGTAGGTTTTTTTACCCTTGTAATGCCAAGAGTGTTCGATGAGCTTGAGTAGCTTGTGATCTTTGATTACCATTTCTGTCGTTCATTTTGATTGCTGCCTTGAGAAGAAATGATTAAGCAGATTTTTGTAGTATTGTATGAGAAAAAGAAGGAGGATATTATGGTTCAGGATAGATGATTAGCTCCGATACCATGTTCAGAGAGAGGAGAAATAAATCATAGAAAGAAGAAAAAGTTATTTTTCGAATCAAGAATAATGATTCTTGTTACTTACACTGCTTTTATTTACATCCTTATATACAACTAGTATAACTGCCTACTAACTAACTTGAAACTGTTAACAACCAATTACAGTTACATTAACTGATTGATGCTAACTAACTTGAAATTGCTGTAACTACTTCAATTAACTAACTAAGTTCAGTTAGCTTCAACTATTTACTCTTTAAGTTTAAGGGAGTTTTTCATTAAATGACTCTCTTTTATCTCTGAGAACTTGTTTTTATATCTGGGAAGAAGAATTTGGGATCTCTTAAGCATTTAAAGATTAAAAAGTTTGAATTTTCTTTCTCCTCTATTTTTCAAGTTGTAATCATTAGTTTGCATATTCTTGCTTGCTTAGATTTTATCTCTATGAAGTAATTTATTTTTGTTGAGGAAAACATGAAACCTTAATATTCGATTAATGATATTTTAATTCAAGTTTGTCTAATTATAGATTTTGTGCAATTAATTTATTCTTAATGCTTGTATGAAGAATAATTGAATTTAATTTCTTAGCCATAATTGAATAGAGAAGTTAAGGATTTTGATTTATTTGGATCTTATACATGAAGATCTTAGTTGTTGCATAATTGATTGAAATCAAGTATAAATAAATAGGTTGTTTACATCTAATTAGGGTTCATAATTCTTATCTGGATGGAAGAATTATTTGAGTTTCATATTTATGCAAATTAACTTTAGATTATCTAAATTAGAATTTAAATTAATTTGAATATCATTACTTTTCCACTTTATTACTTGACTAAGCAATTGTTAGTATTTGAATTGTCCATATCAAGTTTTTTTTGGCACTATTGCCAAGGATCAATAGATTTAATTTTTATTATTCTTCTTGTAGCTATTAATTTAGGAAGTTTATTTTCTTTTCTTGATTTTTTGTCTAATCTTTATGTTTTCATAGAATAATGAGAGGTTGCAACAAAGGCAAGCATTATATGATGCATTGTCTCATAAGCAAGAAACCAATCAAATGTTGAATGCCAATAAGGTAATCCTTATGCTATCAATTATGTGCCTAAGCAATCTAATTTTTATTAAAACTTTTATAGGTATGATGAACCTTATGATGAAACCTATTATCAGAATTAGGATAAATAGCTAGAGTATTTTGGGAATTATGCAGTCATGTTAATCTCTAGCATTTGAGCCTTCACCTCCTATGGAAAAGTCTAACTTAGAAGAGTCGCTAGAGGAATTCATAATTGCATCTGAAGCTAGTTTTTAAAGTTAAGAGACTAGAATTAAAAGTCAAAGGGCTCAAATTAAAAGTTAAGAGGTTTCAAGTAATAAATTAAGAGTTATGATGGGACAACTTACTGACCTTGTTTTGATTAGTTACAAGACACTTCATGAAGTATTACAGAGAATAATCTAAAGGATAAAGTGATGGCTATTTCCTTGGAAGGTGGACAGATAATAAGAGAACTTGAGACGACTAAAGAATTTGGCACCAAAATCAAAACAAAGATCAAAGAGAGAGTAATAAGTGAAAATAAACTTCGAAATGAGATATTAATGAGGGGATCTAGTGGAAAAGTACATTGAAAGGTTGTGTATAGTAGATTATGGGTACTTCCTCCTTGATTTTGAAAAAAAGAAATGGGAGAAATATTTAGAGCTGAATAAAAAGAATGTGAAATCAAAAGATAAATTTTCAAAAATTTCTCTTGATGTTCCAAAAAAGTTGGTTCTTCAATCAATAGTCACCAAATGTAGAAATGATGAGATAAGGAAAAAAAAAAAGTCAAGTTAAAGATTCTAAATTAGCATCACTGCAAAGTCGATTTGGAACTTTAAATTGGAACTAAATTCTTTTTCCCTTTATCTTTTAGATTTTTAAATGAATGTTTTTATGTGATATATTTAGTGTTTTGTTTTTGGTGTGTTTAGTTTAAATATGGTTTAAGAAATAAAGTTTGGGGTTGTTTTATGGTTAGAATGGAAATTATAATACAAAAATATATTTGATTAATAACTTGTGTGCTTCCCATCTTAATGGATCCCAAATTGACTTGTATTTCCTTTTCCCCGTTGAACTTTATATCCTCCTTCCTAAAAAAAATTAATTAATTGCTGTCTTTTCTTTATATTTTTCTGATGTGCTTTTATATGAAGAAAAAGTGTCGAATGTGAATTCTAGGTTTTTCTATTTCATCTGCATTTCCAGTTTATTGCATAATTTTACTTTCATTTATTATCTTTGGTTTCTACCATTTCAAAAAGATTTTACTCAATTTGAGAAATGTTCTTTAATAGGGATTGAATGTTTTATGTTCAAATTTAAGAAGAAAAGATATTTGAGTTGAATGAATTCTAGGATTTTACATATTTCTTCAATTTGTATATCGATTTCAGTGATTTATATTTCAATTGCTATTTATACATTTTTGTTTTGAGCAGGTTTTGCGTATGATTTTTTAGTGAGTGATCTTTTTTTTTATTGATTAATTTTCAGCTTTTTTTTTTTAACCATTTGAATATTCTAGCAACTATTTTTGTTCATGTGTAATTTGTCACTATTTGGAATAGCTTTGTGATCACTTGATATATAGTCGGATATGTAGATTTCATGGAAATCAATTTCTCTTATGCTATGATTTAGTTAGCTGAATTTGCATTAGCCAATTTCCTTCTAATATGATTTTTTTGTCTAAATGGGATCTTGAATATAATCTTGTTACCTTTGTTAGACGTCTGTTGTTATTTAAAAAGAGTTGCAATTCCTTTATTTTGCTTGGTGGAGCAACTAATATTTATATGGGTTGTTTTGTTTTTTATTATGACTTGAAAATTCTTGCATATATTTTCGTAAAAAATTTATTTTTAAGTTTTATTTTGATGGCTTAACTATTTTATGTTTTTCCTCAAATATTAAAGTGCGGAATTAGATGTTTCTTTCAAAAATTCATCCCTTCTTTTATCTTTTGTATATATTTGATATTGTTGCTATTTTTATAATTATATAATATTGATTTCATGCAAATTCATCATGTGGTACAAAATCAAAAAGAGAAACAAAAGACTTATGAAAGTAAGCTACAAGACAATTGTTGTTTAATTTCTACCTTAATGGAGATTGAGCATATTCATGTCCTTTTGAGCTATTAGGGGAGTCTCACGGTTCCTTTTGCTTTTAAAGTTCTCTTTTTTTTTATTATGGTACTGAGAACAGCACAAGTTTTAAATTGGGTGGGGTACCTGTGTTTTTCTTATGTTTTTATTTTATTTTCTTTGCTTTAAGTGTTTTGGTTACCAACTTGACTTCTGCTTGTTCTTAGCTTAGCTCTTGAACTTGAATAAACTTGAACTTATATTTGGAAATTGAAAATCATCAAAAACCTAGTTTAAGCTAGTGTATAGTAAGGTATCTATTAAAGTTTATTGATAAGACCATTAAACGTTGCATCATATTCTTTATTCTTTAGAATTCTTGAGCACTATAGACATGTTTAAAAACCTCATAAAGATCTAGTTACAGCTAAAGGATTAGGAGAAGATTCAAATTTTGTAAAATCACTGGAACCATTCTGATTACCCTATGAAATGAAAGTTTTCAACCATAGTAGAATGAGTAAAATGATTAAGGCAGTGCTTTGGCCCGTTATTAATTGTACATCCATTTACCTTGTTTATATTATTGTTTGCTAGCCCCTTGAGCCTTTAATAAATATTCTAAATGTGTACTCTAATTTTTTTTGTTAAACACATTAGCCTTAATCATATAGTCTAAATATTTTTTCCTCCCCTTAAAAGACAGTTAGCCATTTAATTAGAGATACGTATGCATTTATGATTTAGACTACACTTGGAATTTGTTTTTTAATTATCATAATTTTGATGTATAGAAATTTCTTTGACCTATGAATTGTTATGAGAGATATTATGATGGTTGAAGAGATTGTTATTTTGTTTGGATTTTGCATTGTGAAGAATTCTGCTATTTTAATCAAGTTTATTACTTGTGATTATTCATCCAAAAAAAATAAAAAAAAAAAAGAGAAAAAAGGGAAAAAACCTTTTGAAGAAACAAAACAATAAGTAATCAAAGGAGGGAGAGGTCTCCTATTCTTCGTAGGTAGGTAACTTTCGTAAATGCTTTTTAAAGAGTGTATGTAAAGATAACATCGAAAGATTGTGCTATTGCTTATGGAGAAGTTAAATGAGTAGTTGTAGATTGTAGTTGAGGAAAGAATTATTGGTGTTCATTGTAAAAATATATGTTTATTTTCGCTGTGGCTAATAACTTTTCTTGTTTAGACCTAATCCAATTATTTGTAGTCAATACTTCAACCTAATATTATAACTCTTATGGTGATTTTACGTTGAGTTTTTTAAGCCGTTTATAGAATTTATTTTGGTCCTTGAAGTTGTAGGTTGCGTTTTGTTTTACATAAGGTTATACAGAACTGAATCGGAATCGAAAATTGAACTAAACCGTTGGTAATTTGGTTTATGTGATTTGATTTGTTTGGTTTTTAATTTTTTCAATTTGATTTTTAAATGTAAATTTAGTTTAATTGGCTCAGTTCTTAGAGGCAAAAATCGAAAAAATCAAACCAAACGAACTTCTTAAAATGACATATATAAGATTTTGGTCTATATAAGTTCCAAAAATTTTAAAAGTTCAATTTTCAATTCTTTCAATTCAGTTCGATTATGAACTGAATCAACCATTTATACACTTCTAGTTTTAAAATATAATGAAAATTGTTTTGGCTTTACACACAAACAGCCAAATTTAGAGTAACGGACAAATATCAATTTTATAGTATTTTTGTGATAATATTTATTTGATTCTAACTTTAACTTTAGTTATTTTCTTGATATTTTAGTTTTTTTTTATTATTTTCATTTGATTTTTATTAATTTTAGTTATTTTTCATGGCTTTAGATTTCCATTTACTGCTTTGATTTGAATTCATGTCTTGTAATTAAAATTTTTTTTCTTAAAATCATATGTTGCAATTTTTTATTTGCCCTGCAAGTTATATATAATATTTTGAGCTAATTATATTGTGCAATTTTGATTGATTGCATTTATATGTCAATTCTTGGAGGAAAAAAATGTTCCAAAAAGATCCATACTAATATCAGCGAATATAAAAGTTATTGTCAAATTGAAATTGCAAAATATAATTACATACGTTTAGTTTATTATTATCTATCTATTGTTCTTTTTACCACAAAAGAAAAAGTATTTCCTGTGATTATTATTTTTTTTTTCAATTTTCATATTTGTATATCAGATAATAAAAAGATAATTATATACTCATCTTTGGCAAGGGATAAGAAATGGAATTAGGATTACAATATTATTGAAGAAAATGAATATTGTATTTGTATTCCAAGTCCATCAGTTTACGTAATAAAGTGTTAAGAGACAACCCAAAATTTCAAGATATTTCGAACATCTTCTTGATGAATATCATTGAAAGAAAACAAAGATTACAATACAAGATGTGCCCAAAATTAAAAGAGAATTACATATTAGCCTTTAATATTTCAAATCTGACAACTAATATTTGTAAGGTAATTTTTTCAATAATTAAGTTATAAACGTTATTACATTAAAAGAAAAGTTTGTTGCTATTCGTTGCTAAAAACCTTAACCTCTGAAACATATTTTAATTTTAATATAAATAAATTTAATCAATTTTATTATTATTGGCATACTTCTTTCATAATTTATTAGGTTAATTTTTTTAAAAAGAATATTAACAGAACAATTAATATTTTTTATCGATTTGACAAAAATTTTCTATTTTAATTTGAATAATCACTACTATTTCAATTAATTTAAGATTTTCTATATCAATTTTCTCTTGTAATAATATTTCAATAAATAATTGAAAATGTTCATCAATTTTATCTAATAATAATAAATTCTTTAAAAATTCAATGAAAATTAACTCAAGATATTAATG
>CANXYI010393466.1:0-10344 GCA_948208565.1 Hura crepitans | reverse complement strand
ATGGTTATTAGAAGGAATACAAGTATACTGGGGTTAGGCTTAGTGAATGTTTTATTTAAATGGTTTTGTAAACCTATAACTAATGGATTTATATGGTATATGGTTAGTTTAGTTGAATGGTATTAACATTTATGTTTTGATGTGATGTGGCCCTAGGGCCTTGTGTGATGATATTATAGAGTTAATTATAATCTGTACATTGATATTTAGGGGTTAGTATGAAAATCTAAGTAATATCTAAATGAAAAATTTGTATGACTATAAATGTTAAATGAATAAGCCCTTAGGGCAATATCAGGATAGGTGACCTAGTGGGATGTAGCACTCCTTGTTTGGTTCTTTCACAAATCGGGCAAGGGGTGTCATATTTAGTAGTATCAGAGCTTAGGTTAAGGCATTTTTTTTTATTATTTTACATGAGTGCTAGTGTTTAGGATTGATTTTCTAAAAAGCTACACTACAATGAGGCTGATAGAGGTTATTCTTTTGTAGTGATCAAATGAGTTAAAGGACACTGACTAAATATGGAGAGGAAGTAGCTAGTCATGCTCCTACCTCAGCTTAGGGAGTAGCTATTAATGCAATAACACCTGAACTTAGTGATGCTATATAGTCACAATACCTACAACATTTACCATAATAGCCACAGGCTTCTCCGATATTACTATAGTAGATAGTAGAACTATTGAGACAAACTTCAGGAGCAATACCACCTCCTCCACTAACTCTAATTCCTCCTTCACCTCTAACACCAGTATAGAAGACCTATTTAGAGCGAGCGAAGAAGATGGTTGTAATTGATTTTCTGAGGGTTAAGGAGAATGATGTAGCTAGAGCTTAATACTGGCTTAAGAGGACCCAAAGAATATTAGAGCAATTGTAATGCACTAATGAGGAGAACTTGAAGTGTGCTACTTCTCTGTTACAAGAAGAAGCCTTTCATTGGTGGGACACTATAAAGAAAAGAAAGGCAATAACAATAAAAATCACTTAGGACTTCTTTCTAATAGAATTTAAAAAGAGATACATTCCAGAATCATACTTTTCAAAGATAAGAGGAGGCAAGAGTTTTTCAACTTGAAGCAAGGTGAAAGGTCTATTTCTGAATATAAGAAGGACTTTGCAAGACTTAGTAGATATACAGAGGAGTTTATTCCTATTGAAGAGGAGATATGTAAAAGGTTCCTACAAAGCTTTAATGTTGAGTTGTGCATGAAAATAACAACCCTAAAGAATACAAATTTGTAATTTCAATGTTAGATGCCTATGATATGGAGGAGATGGTGCAAGAGAAAAGAGAGGTCTTTTAGAGAAAGAGGCAGTTTATAGTTGGCTAGACTAACTCAGCACTTGGAGCTAGTAAGAGATAGAGGAAGGCCCAGACTCAATCTCAATCAGTACAATAGCCATAGAGGTTGCCACAGTCTTAGAGGTCAAGGGTATCTATATCTAAGCCTAGACCTCTGCTGTAAACATTGAGTGCCCTAACTTTAGTAGACATGAGTGCACCTCCTACCTATGAGACATGTAACATGACACATTTGGGGTAGTGTAGATTGTTCAAGATAGGAGAATATTTTGTGTGTAGGGCTAGAGACCCCTATCATAGGGGCTGTCCACAGAGGCAACTTGAACCTACATAGACATAACTTCAACAACACCCCATAATAGGGGGAAGAGACAATTTAGAGTTGACTATCCTAGTAATAGCTAGGGAACTAGGTCTAAGACATGAGATCCTACCAGATAGTACACCATCAGAGCTTGGAAGCAAGTAAAAGCTCTAAATGTGATTACTGGTACATTTCTCTTATTTAATGCTCTAGTTTTGGCACTAATAGATTCAGGCTCAACATATTCTTATACATGCACTACACAAGCATAAGATAGGGGATTAGAACTAGAACCAGTAGATGTAGACATTCAAGTTAATATCCTAATTAGACATAGTGTAATGGTAAATAGGGTATACAGACACTGTCCTCTAATGTTTCAAAATAAGATATTGCTTACAGACATAATAGAACTCCCGTTTAATGAATTTGGTGTCATCTTGGGTATGTATTGGTTATCAAAACATCAGGCTATGGTAGACTATAAAAATAAGAGGATTACCCTTAAGATAGTAGAATGTTAAGAGGTAATAGTTATAGGTGAGAGAAATTCTCTAGATAACCTCATCTTAACTATTACAGTAAGAAGATTGATTTGTAAGGATTGTGAAGCCTATTTAGCTCATGTAATAGATACCAATAACTTTATACATAGCATTAACTTGATCCCAATTGTCTTTAAATTGCCAAATGTATTCTCTGATGAGTTACAAGGATTATCCCTACTATAAGAATTTAACTTTGAAATTAAAGTGTATCCTAGTACAACACTTGCATCCATTACACTTTATAGAATGGTACTTGCTAAGGTTAAGGAATTAAAGGTACAATTGCAAGAATTGTTAGGCAAGGGTTTTATTAGACCTAGTATTTTACCCTGGGGAGCACCCATGTTATTTGTAAAGAAGAAAGATGGGTTGCTTCAATTGTGCATTAATTACAGATAGTTGAATAGGGTGACTATAAAGAATAAGTACCCTTTACCGAGGATTGATGATCTATTTTATCAGCTTAGAGGTGCAGGTGTCTTTTCTAGGATAGACTTGAGATCGAGATACCATCAATTGAGGATTAATGAGTTTAACATACCTAAGGCTTCTTTTAGAACTAGATATAAGGCATTATGAATTTTTAGTGATGCCATTTTGACTAACTAATGCCCTAGTAATTTCCATGGACTTGATGAACCGAGTTTTTCAACCATACCTAGATTAGTTTATGATGGTGTTTGTTGATGATATCTTTGTGTATTATGAGACTTGAAAGGAACATGAATAACATATCAAGATTGTTCTACAGACCTTAAGGGAGAGAAAATTGTATGCCAAGCTAAGCCAATGTGAATTCTAACTGAATTAAGTGGCCTTTCTAAGTCATATTACATCAGTAGAAGGTATCAAGGTAGATCTTAGAAAGGTTGAGGATGTGTTAGAGTGGAAGGCCCCTAGGAATGTGATTGAAATACAAAGCTTCTTATGATTGGCTTGTTATTACATAAGATTTGTGAAGGTATTCTCCATGATTATAGCATTATTAACTAGACTATTGAGAAATGATGTAATGTTTGTATGGGATGAGAAGTGCAAGAAGAGTTTTGAAAAGTTAAAGGCAACATTGACTTAGGCTTCTATACTTGTCCAACTTAAATAGGGCAAGGACTTTTTTATCTATAGTCATGCCTTACACAATGGGCTTGGATATGTCTTGATCCAGGAAGGCAAAGTGGTCGCTTATGCTTCTAGACAGCTGAAGCCACATGAGAAGAACTATACCATGTAGGACTTGGAGTTTGTAGCCATTTTTTTTTTTGCATTGAAGATATAGAGACATTATCTATATAGTGAGAAGTGCTATATTTATAGTAACCATAAGAGTTTGAAATACCTCTTTACATATAAGGAGTTAAAATTAAGGCAGAGAAGGTGGCTAGAGTTGATAAAAGACTATGATTGTCTGATAGATTATCATCTAGGAAAGGTAAATGTAGTTGCAGATTCCTTGAGCCGAAAGTTCATGGCAACATTGGAATAATAAATATCAAAATAGAGTACGTACACGAAGATACTATATTAGTTGAATTGCAAATTAAGCTTGACTTTAAGCAGTAAATTAAAGAAGCACAGATAAGAGACGAATAACTAGAAAAGACCATGAGCAAAGTCAAAAAAGGGAAGACCATAGAGTTTGAATTGGGAGAGGATGGATATCTATACTACCATAGTAGATTGTGTGCACCTAATATAAATAACTTAAGAGCACAGATTTTGAGAGAGGCAAATGAAGCTCTTTATTCTTTGTATCCAAGTAGTACAAAGATGTATTTTAACTTAAAACCTCATTATTGGTGGTTAGGTATAAAGCATGATGTAGCTGAATATGTAGCTAAATGTTTGACTTACCGACAAGTAAAGGCTGAACATCAAGTTCCTTCTAGATTGTTACAAGCAATAGCCATACCAAAATTGAAATGGGAGAAGGTCACTATAGATTTTGTGATGGAATTACCATTGACAAGGGGCAATTGGGATGTTGTATGGGTAATTATGGATAGGTTAACTATGATAGCCCATTTTATTCTTGTGAGGATGAACTATTCCTTAAAGAAGCTAGTGCAACTGTATATTGATGAGATTGTGAGATTGCATGGTGTGCCAGTAGCCATTATTTCTAACAAAGATCCCAAGTTTACATCCAGATTTAGGAAGAAATTACATGAAGCTCTTAGGACTAAACTAACATATAGTACAACATTCTATCCTCAAATAGATGGATAATTAGAAAGGGTGATACAAGTTCTAAAGGACATGTTATGTAGCTATGCCATCAAGTTTAAAGGTAGTTGGAATTAGTATTTGTCATTGGCTGATTTTGCTTATAATAGTAGCCATTAAGCTAGTTTGGGTATTGCACCTTATAAGGCACTGTATGGCAGAAGGTACAAAACTCCCCTATGCTGGACTGAGGTTGGAGAAGGCAAGATAATAGGACCTAATTTAGTCAAGGATGTAGAGGATAAAGTAAAAATCATTAGAGAGAGATTAAAAGCTGATGTAGACTATCATAAGTCTTATACTGATCTAAAAAAAGGGATATTAAATATAAAGTGGGTAAGAAAGTATTTTTGAAGGTATCTCCATGGAAGAAGATACTCAGGTTTGGTTAAAAAGGAAATCATAGTCCTAGATTCATTAGTCTCTATAAGATTACTGAACGTGTAGGGTCATTGGCTTATAGGCTAGATTTACCACTTGAGTTGCAGTAGATATACAATTTGTTTCATGTGACAATGCTAAGGCAGTACAAATCTAACCCATCCCATATGATATCTATAAAAGAGATTCAAGTGCAACCATACTTGATGTATAAAGAAGAACCTGTATAAATTTTGGCTAGAGAATTAAAGTAGTTGAGGAATAAGTCCATTCCTTTAATAAGGTGATATAGAGGCATCACAACACTGAAGAGGCCACGTGGGAAAGTGAGGAGTAGATGAAGGCTTAGTACCCTCGCTTATTTTCATCAGGTAATTTCAAGGATGAAATCATTTAAGAGGGGAAGAATTATAATGCATGTAGGTTGAGGTTTTATGAATAGTACCTTCAAAGCTTGAATAGTGTTCCTAGGAAGCCAGGATAACTTTGTAAGGCCAATAAAGGTGTGTACTAGTTATAAAACTTTGACGAGCTAGAAAATGAGGAAAATGAATTAATTTAAAAATTTAGCATAACTAATAATTCATTTTAGGTAGTAAACTAGTTAATGGTAACCTAAAATGAGGTTGTGTCGGGATGACCCAAGATGTGCCCGAATAAACCTGAATTAGCACACCCTAAGGTCAAAAATTCCATTGAGTTCATTGGTGAAGGAATTTTAATTTTCTAAGATCATTTAATATTTTTTTAGAATTTCTTGTTATATTAAGTAAATAGTACACCCACTTGCCATTAAACTTTGCACTCGAAATTTTGTAAAGCTATAAATAGGCCCAATTAAGGATTTTTAAAATTAAAGTGACTATTTTTAGAAGTCTTACATAATTTTTAAAATTTTCCAAAGTTTAAGTTGAAATATGATTTTGCTAGACCATTAGATAGCCATATGGCATGATCTAACACATCCACCACTCATATATAAGAGCCCCTCACACATGTACACCATTTTACATGTGTGAGGAAGTCATTTTCTACCCCAAGTGAGAAGCCCTAGTCGATGCCATTCCTAAAGCATTCCCCCTCCATTTTTGCTTCAAACCCACACTAAAGCATCACTAATTCTTACATATCTCATATGGAAATAAACCTTTATGATCTCTAGAGTTTAAATCTAGCCTTAAAATCACCTAAAAAGCTCACTTTTGGATGATTGGTGTATTAGGTGAAAAGTGATCTTTTTGAGTGTAAGTGCTATTTTCTTAGTTTTTATTTTAGGCGTATGTAGTCCTGGAATTCTAAAAATTTCCATGTTTATAGATTTCTATTTGGAGCTTCCTATGATTTTATATGAATTTTTAAATTTAAAGTTCTATAATGTAGGTTTAAGGAGAGATCTTAAGGAACAAAGGCAAACAAGGCCTTAAAAAGGTGGAAAAAGGTGTAGAGATACCCTAGATATGTGGATTTAATACAATAGATGGATGCGAACATGTGTTTGTATGTGTACATGCTTGAACATATGTATGGAAGTTTTTGTTTATGTATGTGTGTGCTTAATTTGATGTAATATGCATGTTATGATGTAAATTAGATGTGATAATGATGATATGGATGTGTTTTAGATGAGAAAAGTATAGGTACATGCATGATGCATATATGGTCATATGCATGACATGTATGTCATGGCATGTGCATGTGTGCATGATGTGTGTACATGATGAATTATGATGTTAATGTAATGTGTAACATGAATATCTCATGATATGTAAAATAAATATATGGTTATGACATGATGCGTGGTTATGGTGATGTATGGTCATTATAATAATGGATAATATATTTATATATCAATTATGTTAAGAAATGGATAAGAAAAAAGTATGTTAAATGTTACATGAGATTTATTTTAGAAGGTATAATGTGATATGTGAATTTAAGTATGAAAAGAGATTTGGGTAACATGGTAAAACATGCTTGAAATGATAATGAAATGAAATGATCATATGTGATACTTTATGATGTGGAGATGGCATGATATATGATAGCATGAGGCCATAAGAAGAATGAGAAATGACCAAATGAATAGTAGAACAAATGACCAAATGAATAGTAGAACAAATGACCAAACGAATAGTAACATTTATGTAAATAACCTCTAACTGTCTAGTAGAGAAAAATGACCTATAAATGTCTCGTAAAAATGAGAAGATGAAATTGACTTATAATTGTGTCTTAATAACATGGAAATAAATAAAATAAATGAACAATAAATAAATAAAAATAATTAATAGACAGTTGGCCCAATAGTTAGACACTCACTGGATGGATTGACTGATCAACTAGGGATTAGCAGTTGCTATAGACTTTGTGCCTACGGGGCTATTACTTGATATTTATGATGGCGAGTTTAGCCACTGAGGTTATGATATGCGCCATTATACTTTGTAGGGTAGGTGCAGCTACTGAGGCCTTAATATATGCCATTGCACTAGGCTAGTGTAGCAGCTAAGTTCTAGTTATGGGCCATTTTATTAGGTGGGTGCAGTCGTTGGGGTCCAAAATGTGGCCCACTGCATAGTCTAGATTTCCCTTGTAATCTAGTGTTTTAAAGTGTCATCTTTCTAGTTTAGGCCTAAGAATAAAATGAACATGATGAATTATAACCATAAATGGTAAATGGGATATTTATAAAATGAAGTCTGTAGCATGAAACTGATAATTAAATTAATAAGATAGAATAATAAATTATTATTATGTTTATGACACTATCTCAATATATTGCATGATGGTTGCATGACTTGTATAATGCATGTGACTACATTAAATGCTTTTATTACATTAAATTCACCATCGAGTATTGTACTCAACGTATTAGTGCCCCGATACACAGGTAATAGATAGTGTAGCTGCTCAACCTCAGTAAAGTATTACAATGTAGTAGATTGATTTTAAGGGTACAATTCTATTCTCTTTATGGGTTTTTAGAAGGCACTCATGTAATTCCTTTAGGCCTAGGTTTAGTTTTTGTAAGACTAAATATTTATGTGAATGTATAACTAAATGATTTATGGCATGTATGGTTATTTTACCCTAAATGGTATTAATATTTATATTCTTATATGATATAGGCCTAGGGCCTTGTGTGATGACATTATGGAGTTAATTATAATTTGTACATTGATATTTACAGGTTAGTCTAAAGATCTAAATAATATATGAATGGAAAATATGCATGACTATAAGTGTTAAATAAATGAGCCCTTAGGGAAATATAAGATAGGTGACCTAGTGGAAGGTAGCACCACCTATCAAGTTCCTTCAGGAATCAAGTAGAGGTGTTATAGTTTTACTACTTCTGTCAAGCTATTTCTCAACTTTATTTTTGAATTCATTAAACTTTTCAAAGTTCTCAAATTTGTCCTTCATCAAGTACACATACCCATATCTATAGTATTCATGGATAAAGGTAATGAAGTAAAAAAACCCATCTCTTACATGTGTAGTCATAGGTTTACATACATCTATATGTATAAGGTTCAAAAGCCCACTAGCATATTCACCTTTTCCACTAAAAGGTGTCTTTGTCATTTTGTCTGATAAATAGGACTCATATGTTTCAATTTGATCCATAATAAAATGAACCTAAGTCACCAAACTTGTGTAACTTAGATATGCACTTCTCATTTATATGGCCTAAACAACAGTACCACAGGAAAGATGGTTTCGGGTTTTCCACCTTTTGTCTCTTGGTATTAATATTATAGAGTTCCTTTTGATTATCAAGAACATAAATTCCATTAACATTAAATCCATAACAATATAAAACCATTGTCTTTATAAATTGAGCAACCCTTGCTCTTATTAATGTTAAAATTAAAATCTTATTTTGCAAGACAAGAAAAAGAAATAATGTTCTTGTTTAAGGAAGAAACAAAATAACAATTACCAAGCTCCAATATAAGTCTTAAAGGCAAATATAGATGATATGTTCCTACAACTAATGTAACAACTCTTGCTCCATTTGCTACCTATAGGTCCACTTCACCCTTACTTGTATTAATCTCAATAATATTAAGACTTGAAGTTGAAGCATCACATGTTCCTTCTTCATTAAAGGCATAAGGTAATCTTTCTAGTTCCTACTTTTGGGATTAGTCTCTTTCAATGTCCATGGGCTTTTAACTAATTAGACTATAATTTTTGTTCCCAATAGAAAAAAGTCTTTATTAGATTTATCACGTTCTTGTGATTGTAGAATTAGCACTTAATTATAATATAGCATAAAATTATGGAATTAAAGCCTAACATTTTTAATGCTTGAAGTGTCCTTTATTATCTTTAAATGAAATAATATCTTAGATATCACATATCTTTTATTTCATAAGATGATATTTAATGATATGAGCATCACATGCCCATGCTTTTTCTAAAGTTTAAAAGACATAAAGGCAATCACATTACCATCCCTATCTGCTTTTGAAAAAGCTTTCAACTCCCAGTTGGAATTTTTATCATTCAAAGGAGGTCGAACATATGTGTCCATCACATATCTGTCTTTGGAATTCTGAGAACTATTCTCATATTTTGAAGCCCAGTCAATATTAGAGTAAATTCAAGTTGGAATACATTATGGTAATGATGTTGTATGTGAAAATGAAAGCATGTTAGAGTATGATCATGTATATGTATGCAACAATTTCAAGGTCTTTAAAATTGCATATTACTCCCACTAATTTATTACAAACCAATAGCCCTCACTAATTGATTCAAGAAAGCCCATTGGAAGCTCTCCTAGTGGGTCAGTATCCATTTTGGTTAAGGTTAAAGCCTTAAGTATGCTTAAAAGGCCCAACTATTAACTAAATGGTAGGCATCATATGTTAATTGCATTATATGCAACTACTGATCATTGGATCATTAACACTTGATGTATATTTATCATATATATATATTTCCCCAATCTTGCATCATGGTTGTTAGCCTTGAGTATGCTTAACAAGCAAATAATCATGCTAAGATGAGCCCATTAATATGATTTAAACATATCCAATGTAGCATGGGCTTCAGTATACTTAACAAACCAATACTAAAGAGAACTCTAATTTAACTCATATTAACAGAAGGCTTGTAAGTCTAATATTATCAAGGGAATTCTTTCAATTAAGTCTTATCAGGGTTGTATACTTTGGTATGATCATGCAAAGGGATTTCACATGCTTTGGCATGCATAAGCATATTTAATCTCATCAAATCATACATATGCTATTTAATCACATTAAATATATGATCTAACTATAGACTTTTACTACATTGATTTCATTAAGCCAAAGGAAACTAATTTGGGCTAAACCCTAGGTAGTTATGCATGAATTACAAACCTAATAAGAAATAAAAGAACACTTCTATCTATTTCTTCCTGGTCCTTCTTCTCCATTTTTGCTCCTTGTATTTCTTCATCCTAATCTAACCCTATGTAATGTAATTACATATCATATAAATCAGAAGACCTCACATTATGTGTGAGGGGAATTAGATGAGAGGAGAAATACAATAAAAAAAATAAGAGAAAAGGCTAAAGC
>CANXYI010393441.1:0-19355 GCA_948208565.1 Hura crepitans | reverse complement strand
ATTTCTAGATGTTCTCTAAGGAGAAAGGCGTGAAGGCCCGGGAAAAAGGGAAATTAAGTCCTAGGTTAATAAGACCCAATGAGAGTACTGATAGGGTTGGACCTCTAGCATATAGGCTTACAATACCACATGAGCTATAACAATACATAGTGTTTTTATGTTTCTATGCTTAGGGGTATAGATAAGATCTATTATATATGACTCCAACGATAGCTATCAAAGCATAGCTAGATATAAGTTATGATGAGGAAATAGTGTAGAGTATTGCTCGTGAAATGAGATAGTTATAGAAATGAGCCCTTACCACTATTACAGTGCGATAGAGGTATAAAAATATAGAGGAAGTTACTTGAGAGCTAGACGAGCAAATGGCAGCTTATTTTTTATTTGGTTCAGGTAATTTCAAGGATGAAATTTGCTTAAGAGGGGAAGAAATGTAATGCATGTGCTCTAAGGCTCCGTGAATAGTGCCATAGAGTTTGAGAAGTGTGCCTAAGGTGTTGAGTCACTTACACGAGGATCGATGCAGTGGCGTTGGTCGTGAAACTTCAAGGGGCCTTAATTTGATGCAAAAGTTAGAATTTAAAAATTTAGCAAAACCATTAATCCATTTAGGATTGAAAGCTACCCTTCGGTGCAATAAAAAGTTTTCGGGTCGAGATTGACCTAGGATGTGCCTGGATGGACACGAAAATATTAGGCCTTGAAGCTTAAAAATTATATCGAGTCTAAGGTGAAAGAATTTTTGGAATCAGAGGTCATTTGCAAATTCTCATATTTTTTGAGATTGGCATGCAAATCAAGGTAGTCTAAAAACTGCCCTATCGAAGGAATTTGGCCACAAAAATTTATGAGCAGGTAGGGGGGATTAAAATATGAATTTTAAAATAAATGATGTAATTTTCTACGGTCGAGTGAATTACTATGAATTTTTGAAGTTTGCTGCAAAATCAAGATGGTTTGGGATATTTGGGACCACATTTGACATGTCAAAGTGGGCTCACTTAGTGCCAAGTGGCAAACCTTGATTGATAGGTGGATTTCCACATGGATGAAGGAATGTCTTCCATCCTCTTTTCCTTTACTACTATCAACGCTAGGTAGAGAGAAGAGAAGCCATAACTTTCCCATGTCTTCACCAAATTGAGAGATTTTAATTGCTAAATTTTCTTCTTTGTGTTAGGCACCACAAGGAATAAAAATCAAGTAGAAATGATTTTTTTGTTTGGGATATAAAAATCATACAAGTTGACTAGTTCAGACAGTCTAGAATGCTAATTCAAAGGTGAGTTTATAGCTATTTCTCCTCTTTTTCTTACAATTTTTGGCTGCTTTTTGATGTTGGATCATGGCTAACATCTATGTGATGATGTGTGTGTGGTGGTTATGGCATTTGGATGGCATTTTAGGGCCCATAGATGAGGGAAGCGACTATTAATGCTAGCTAATGTGTTGTTCTTGAGGATTCAAAGGACTCTATCAGAAGTAAGTGGACTTAGAGGATTTCTTTAATGCCTTTTATGGTATAGTGATGCTAGAAATGAGTTTAAGGATGGCTAATTATAGAGATTAGCTTAGCAAAACTTTTAGTGAACTTGCTAAGAGATGGAAATGTTCATGTGAAATGTGAACAATGTGGATAGCTTGAAATGTTGAACTTTAGGCTTAAAATCCTTGCTAGCTGTGACTTGTTCTAGGACCTATAATGCTTAAAGGATGTATAAAGAATGGTACCATAGCTTATTGGTACTTCTAAGTGTGAGTGTATGTGTTGTGGGCTTGAAAATCTAATATATGGTATGATTTAAGCAAGTACCCGAGAGAAATCCCATGTTAAAGACATGAATTGGTGGTTTGAATTATTGTGTTGATATATTTATTAGGCCTATATTTTGTAATAATGATGACTTGATAAGTAATTGGCTTGATAAGTATGTGTGTGAATGGATATTGAACTTTGGATAAGGCATGTATGTGCCTAAACTTCTTTTAAGAGGCATAAAAGTTGAATTGTATGTGTGTGAATACTTTTAGGGGATGTATGGAAGGCTAAATGTATGGTTATTAGTAGGTAAATGCATGATAATGAACCTGATAAAAGAGTAATACTTGAACATGTGCTTGAATAAAATAACCTAAAAGATGGTATAAAGTGAACCTCTAATGGGATAGTGAATTGGACCTAAAATGTGCCATAATTGGCCAGGTGTGATTTGAATAAGTATGTAAAATGTGTGTGGCATAAAAATAAGTGTTTAATATAAAGTTTAAGTAAGCAAGGAAAGTCCTAAGAAATAAAAATGAAAATCACATGAAAAATGGTTGTAATGTATCTATAAAATATGCCTTAAGGGCTATAGAGTGTAAGTAAATAGTATGCCTATAATTGTGCCTTTGGGGCTAGGTTTGAAACATATGTAAGAATGGTTGTTGTACCTATGGTTTGGCCTTGGAATTGGCCCAAATATGTTTGATTTTATGCCTATAAATGTGTTTAAAAAGATGTTGAAAACTATGTTAAATATGGACTTAAAACAGTCCCAGAATTGCATTTTGAAAAGTGGTTGAAATGACTTGTAATTGTCTAGTTGACCGGTACCTGAACCAAAAATGTCACTAAACAGAAAGTGTTAGTCTCCTAAAAACTAATGCTATGATAAATCATAACATATTAAACCATGAATTTTTGGCAATAATAAGACTTAAAATTATTCTAGAATTTTTACCCAGTAGAGCCAAAATGTGGCTATACTAGACCAACTGAGAAATAAAGTATGTGATAAAAATTTTAACTGTATATTTTTGGAACATAAATATGATAAGAATTTTTTTTTGTTAATAAAGGAACTTAAAATGAGCTACTTGGCCCATTAGTTAGACACCCACTAGATGGGTTGACTGATCAACTTAGGGTTTTGCAATTGCTAGTTGTTTGATGTTTAGGCAATGATTTTATTAGTGGCTGGGAGGTCTATGGATAGATCTCCATTATGTCACCCAAGTGATAATGATATTTTATTTGTGGTTGGAGAGGTCTACGAACATATCTCCATTATGTCACCCAATTGTTGATGATATTCATTTATGGCTGGGGAGGCCTATAGGCTGATCTCCATTATGCCACACAACTATTATTTACTTATGTCTAGAGAGGCTATTGTTTGATCTTTATTATGGCACACATGCTAGTGTAGCGGCGTAGGTCTAGAATGGGAACTACTGTACCAATTTATTTTCCCTATAGATCTAATGTCTTTAAGTGTCGTCTTCCTAGTCAGGCCAGTGAATTAAATTGAGTAAAGAAGCAGAATAATTAAGGAAGATAAAATTTAAGCATAATTAGATGACTTTTTCTAAGAATTTGTAAAATTCAGACATAAAGGGCATTTTGGTTATTTTTCACATAAGTTATGAACCAGTTGATTCATATAAATATGCATGCTATAAGTATTTACAGCTACTTTAAATAATTTATATGAATCAAAAATGATATTGCATGATATATAAGCACCTTAGGGGTATTTTAGTAATTTGGCGCCCTATTGTGTAAATTGAATTAAATAATAAGATTAACATAGTTAGTGGACTGCACAAGTATGCCAAGATATAATGCCATGATTTAAATACTTTAGTTCACCATTGAGTATCTCATATACTCAGTGTACCTGTTTTGGTGCGCAGGTACTTAGGAGCGAAATCCTGCCTCATGAAGCATGTCGATAAGGGTTTAAAGAATAATTTAGAAGGAATAAGAAGTAAAGGTTGCATATTTCTAATATCCATGTACTTAAGTGGGAATTGGGTAGAGACCATGTATTTAAGCTTTATATATGTGATGTATATAAGTAAGCATAATCTAGTAATGTAAATTAAATAACTTTCTATGTTTTTTGATAAATTTATGCTCAGCTATGGTCTGTGATGTTAATGTGAGCCTGAGGCTATATATATACATGCTTTTATCTATGGCCTGAGGCCTAAGCTTGATGTGTGATAGATGTTAATGTTAGGCTTAGAATGGGGACTAGATAGGTCCAAGTGATATAATAAATAATATTAAAGTGTTTACAGGTCAATAAAAATTTTGGGATAATGACTTAGGTAGCCTTCATGCTGCCGCATTTTTTTTATGATACTAAACTATGTTAGGTTCTCTCTATAATGGCTAAAGCATAATGATACTGACCTAAATGGATTATATGAACTGACCAGAATGATTTTTGATTCAGATAGAATTATCTAGTGTGGCGTCACTAAAAGTTAAACGAATGACAATGGGAGAAATTTTAAGATGGGTGACTTGGCAAGAAGCGCACTGCTCATTGGGTTTCTTCAGGAATCCAATAAAGGTGTCATAGTTTATATGGGAAATAATGGGTAGATTTAGGATAATAAGCATATCCAATGGCCAAAATTTATTCTAATGTTTATTATTTCCTAAAAATTAATTCTATGAGCTACCAACATCATTTTAATTATCTTTTCATGCCATTAATTAGAAAAATATATAATTTAAATATCCCTAAAAATCCTAATTAACTTTCTAATGGAACTATTTATTTTAAAAATTTACAACATTATTTTATTCTATTTAATTACTTACCAATGTTAGAAAATTATAAAGCCAATATAATTAGATTAGTTTGAATTTTTAAGCATCAGATTATGCTATTTTTGGATTATTTTGAGCACTTTAGAAATATTGAGTCATTCAGCTTTAACTAGGTTACTATTCCTAAAATGTTGTGTGCAAAACATTACATTCAATTTTAACCTGTTAAATTACTTCAATTTCATTATAAAATTCTCCCATAATTATGTTATGATTAATACTTCAATTCATTAATATTAATGCATCTATGGTATCAGGAAACACCATTCACAATTCGGGAAATACTATTTGTAACATTAGATATTACATGCTTTACACTTTTGTTTAGTTTCTATGAAAAAATTTTAAACTTTTGCTTTGTCTAACTTATAGAAACCAATACCACAATTTCATAAAGCTTGGTGAACATCATTCCTCCTGACTCATCCTAGTAGTGCATTAGTAATATCATAGTTATTAGCCTATCCACAAATTTTAGGTAATTATTCTCTTAATTTTTGTAACTTTTGCCTAAGCCCATGTCATGATTTATTGGCCTAATGGGATTTATAGTGTTTTGATTAAAGAGGGAGCATTTTATGAATGAGGGTGTTTATGGTCTAGAAATTTTTTTTTTATAATCCATGATTATGGTTTAGAATAATGTTTTTTTTATTATCCATCTCTTTAGATTCTAGAAGAATGGTTGAAGAGCTTTTAGTGAGTTAAGTTGTTAATGCCTTTGATGATATTACAACTAGAGAAGAGACTTAAAGCATTTGATGCTTACAAGGATTCTTAAAGGCTTTAGGCTTAAAGAAAATGGATGTATATCTATTTTTCAGTAAAGGGATATTAACTTTTATGATTGTTTGAGTGGAAGTCTTTAAACTTTTAATTTTTGATTAGCATTAAACTTATTGACCCTAGAAGTTTTGTTTATATTGGAAACAATGGGTAGATTTAGGATAAGACGCATATCCAATGGCAAGAATTTATTCTAATGTTTATTATTTCCTAAAAATTAATTCTATTAGCTACCAACATCATTTTAATTATCTTTTCATGCCATTAATTTGAAAAATATATAATTTAAATATCCTAAAAAATCCTAATTAAATTTCTAGTAGAACATTTATTTTAAAAGATTACATCATTATTTTATTCCGCTTAATTACTTCCCAATGTTAGAAAATTCTAAAGCCAATAAAATTAGCTTAGTTGGAATTTTTAAGCATCAATTTATGATATTTTTGGATTATTTTGAGCAGTTTTGAAATATTAAGTCATTCACCTTTAACTAGGTTACTATTCCGAAGACATTATGGGCAACACTTTACATACAATTTTAAACCCTTAAATTACTTCAATTTCATTCCAAATTTCTCCCATAATTATGTTATGATTAATACTTCTATTCATTAATATTAGTGCATTTATGGTATCGGGAAATGCTATTCACAATTCAGGAAATACTATTTATAACATCTGATATTACATGCTTTACTCTTTTGTTTAGTTTATATGAAAAAATTTTAAACTTTTGCTTTGTCTAACTTACAAAAACTAACACCACAATATCATAAAAGCTTGATGAACATCATTCCTCCTGACTCTTTCTAGTAGTGCATTGATAATATCATAGTTATTAGCCAGTCTACAAAATTTGGTTAATTATTCTCTTAATTTTTATTGGCCCAATGGGATTTGTAGTATTTTGATTAAAGAAGGAGCATTTTATGAATGATGATGTTGGTGGTCTAGAAGAATTTTTTTTATAATCCATGACTATGGTCTAGAAGAATGTGTTTTTTTTATAATCCATCTCTTTAGATTCTAAATGAATGGTTGAAGAGCTTTTAGTGAGTCAAGTTGTTGATGCCTTTGATGATATTACAACTATGGAAAAAACTCAAAGCATTTGATGCTTAAAAGGATTCTCATAGGCTTTAGGCTTAAAGAAAGTGGATGTATATCTTTTTTTGAGTAAAGGGATTTTGACTTTTATAATTGTTCGAGTGGAAGTTTTTAAACTTTAAATTTTTTATTAGCATTAAACTTATTGACCCTAGAGGTTTTAATTTTCCCACTCTTTTCTTCCATCCTTCTTTTTCTCTCTTTTTATTCTCTCTTTAACTTTATAATACTTTTCATGTACTATATGAAAAGAACAAATTAAGTGTTGATATTTGTGAGTCACTTTTTTTAGAGATCTTGAGTTGCTCTCCAACGTAGAATTCTTTTACTATATTTTTAAGGTTGTTTATTTGTGCCCAAGTCAAATGAATTAGTTTTTATGCAACTTAATATAAAAATTCTAGGTAATAAGCATTAACATGCATGCTGCCATCATGAAAGGCATCACACAAAGAAGAAAAATCCATTATTTATCTTATAAAAGGAGTTTTAAATACAAATGTAAAAGCATCACAAAAAATTCACTATTGAGGAAGATGATTAGCTAGTAAAGCTTCAAACTTTTGGATTAGGTATTTCCTTGGCAACTTTAAGTCCATAAATAGCATGGTAAAGAGTGGTGCATTTTATCAAAAAGATGGCTAGTCCTATAATGTTGAGTACAAAATTAATCAGGCCTGTGGTTAGTCAGAAGGTGACTAACTTGAGGTTAAGGTGTTAAAGTTTAAAGCTTGCCCCTGGTTAAGAGCTTATTTAGGTGCTAAGACAAAGGTTTGCCCAAATTATAGAAGTGGTGAGTCTTAATTGCTTTAACATTTGTAATTCGATAAGAACCATTAACACTATTATTTTTTTCTAGCATCTATAATCTTCTTGGATCTTTTTCTTTTAAAGGCTACTTAAGGACCATTAGCTATGCCTTTAAGCTATCCCTATGTCGTAATACCTTAAGTAGTTAGCCCAATACCCATAAAATCATTGGCACTTTTAATCAACATATTGATTTAGTCAATGATATTAGGCTTATTATTTATTTTCCACACCTTAGCCCTCCATCAGTCCTAGTAATATAAAAAAGGACTCTATGGGATTTTAACCTACCAACTCTAAATAATTAAAGGTGACTTCAGCACTTTTGTTATTAGTATACTTCTTATTGAATGCTTGAGTCAAATCTAGCTGATCTTCCTTATCCTTTCTAGCTAAATTATGATACCAATCTAGTGAATGCCTTGTGAGTCCCAAGTTGAACATTCCTACAATTTGTTCTTTTAAAAGATTTGTGATTCACATGAAAACTACATATTGTTTAGGGGGTTCCTTATATCTATAGTGTTGTCAAACTTGATCATATTTAGCATTTTAAACCTATAGGCCATAACCCTTATCTAGTTTCAAGCTTATGTCTTTACCCATTTAAAACTTCTTTTCCCTTATTTCTTCAATTAATCTCTAACCTTTTACCACTTGGGCTTGTACACTGAACAACATGTTGGAAAAGGTATCCATAATCCTTCTTTCCATCTCTTACAATACCTTGGTCAATGCAGTTTTGGTCACATACTCATCTCAAGACATGGTAGCTTTTTTGATAAAGGGTTGATTTTTTTATCTATAAAGGCACTTGTCGATTTGCTTCCACTAATTAGAGAAAGAGGGATCAATGGTACGATCAAAACAATGGTTTAGAGATGATACAACTACATATATACAAGATGTTGCATATTATTTAATTCATGGTATACATGATTTTGCATGATTATAAGGACAAAAAATGGCATTTAAACCTTTATCCTTATTACAGCAACACTTGTGGTCAAACCAATCTTTCTTAAGAGGGCTTACCTAGGCATTATTAAAAGATACATAGGTTTGAAATTTTGGCCAAAAATAGTTTAGCCCTATGATCTCTTATATTTAAAGTGCATGTAATATGGTTACATTTAAGTCTAATTTAAGGCTAAATTAGAGAATAAAAGGAATAACAAGCTTCACCCCACTTTGAATAAGGTTAAATGTAACATTGCCACAATACATGTGAAAAGCAATATCATGTTTTGAGGGTCATACAACCTAGGGGTATTTGCTAAGCTTAACTGAATGGGCTATGGTGTAGACCAAAAGGCTTAAGGCTCCTAAATAAAGTGTTTTTCCTAATAGGTCTTCCCACTCAAGGCTAAAATAACTAGTTAGTTTACTATTTGAAATACATAAAGGTAAAAAGCTTTTGAGTGATAGATATGCTAGTAATCTGCCAATTTTAAGTGAAAAAGCATTTATGTTTTGCAACACCATATAAAGACATAGTTGATAAAGGATGTAATGCATGAGACTGATAAAATTTAGAATATTAAAAGGAATATTAATAGGGCACTTTTGGATTCAATTCTCATCCTAAGTTGAGTAGCCATTGTAGGTTGACAATGTGGTTTGATAGAGTTGCCTCTTAGTTTTACACTAGGAACCTCTTGAAATTTAGCATAAAAAGGGTTCAAAATTGATATCTTGTTTATGCCATTATAATATACCTCTTTTATAGTCTAATGTTCATCAATTGCATATCATGCAAGGTGGTATTATATTTAAAACTTTCATTAACGTTGACTTGTAGTTAAATAAATTTTATAAATAGAATTGCATAATTAAAGGAGAAAATAAAAATATAGTAATGGGATTTTTATTAACTAATTATGACTTAACAATTACATATAATTACATTGGATTTTGTGGTAACTACCCAACTTTAATCTCTAAGAGACTGGCCTTTAATAAAATACATTTTATGGTGCCATTTATTAAGTAAAAGTGTTAACCATTTTATTTGTAAAGCACCAAACTAATTATCTGTAAGAATCATTGATGTAAATTTGTTTTAGTGTATAAAATAGTGTTAAATAATCTATCTATTACAGCTAAAATAATAAAAAAAGCATAAAATAAATATGAACAAAAATAACATAAACATAGAGAAAAATTGATCTTAGCTTCATATCAAAAGGTTTGTGTGATCCAAAATACAAATTATTATTTGTATGAATTAAGAAACAATTAAAACATATTAAAAACTATGAATTATGCTAACCTACTCCTATAATTAATGTGGAGATTATAATGAATTACCTCACATGTCTAAATTAGCATCGAGGATTATTGTTTAAGGCTATAGGCTTCCTAGATTAAAAATTGCAAGTAACAAAGTCAAAGGTAGAGTTACAAAACAAGAATAATTTTTAGTATGGGTTAGAACTAGTAGAATGGCTTCCACTATAACGCACCAAATTTCAAAAAATATATTTTAGGAAATATGTTATTAAGAAAAATAAGGGATTATAAATTCTTTTTTTATGTGTGAGTGATTAAAAAGGGGACTGAATATAAAATTCACACATTCATAAAAAATGACCAATATGGGATTTTTCATTAGGTTATTATAGGCCTTCAAATAGATAAAAGGGAGTCAATCCTAGCTATCCATCTCACCCATATAAAATGTTAAATTCATGTTAGTTAGAAGAAATAAAGAATGATTCTTCTCTTATAACAGAACTTCACCAAAGAATAGTGTATTCCAAAGCAGATTCTTCATAACATTTTAATGTAATTGCCTTTACATTGTAATTTTTCTACTTTTTCTTCCATAATTACTAACCAAATTATATGTTTTTGTCTCCAATTTTTATGGGTTTCTGCTACTAGCAATTTAGAGTTTCAAAGAGAAGGAGGATAATAAGATAAAGCAATGAAGAAAGGAATTTGAAGGACTAATTAAGTCTCTGCTATTGGTATGCTTCTACTACAGTATGTACACAAATCATTCCCTTAATAACATTGATTTTTGAATTAATTTGAGTAAATTTTACTTGATTATATGCTGCCATTAATGTATTATTAAAGCTTGAATTCAAATGATTAATCTATGAATACTTATGTCAATTTAGTTAAATTTGATGCCATTTAAGTGTATAATTATTGTACAAATAATTGCTTATGATTTGGTATGGTTTCTAATGAGTTTGGATGAGAAATTTTGTGAAAAAAAAAAGAAGAAAATCACAATGAAATCTAACATCTAAAGTCCAATAATAATAACCCCCAAGTGTCACACAACTATGAGATTTATTGGGGAAACTAAAGAATTGTAGCATATGGGAAGGACCTATGGATGTAGGCCCCTCTAATAGGGCTAAACATAGGTTTTTGAGTGCAAATTGCTTTTGATTGGTAAAGCTTTTGACATATCTCTTATGCAACATCTTTTGGCCTATACTTTGGCTACTATTTATGGATTAATTGACATGATTTTAAGCATGATAATAAAAGGGAACTAACAACGATAAAGTGGGCAAAGTATGTTGAGTTTTATGAGAACATATGTAAAAGAAGTTACAAACGGCACAATGTACTCGTATGACCTATTAAAATACTCATGTTGAATGATTACTGTATGAATAAGATACTAAGACCTAAGGAGCTTGATAATGATCTTAAGTTTGCTCTCAATGATATGATTATATGAATATAAACTCCTTACAATCTTTATGTTAGATATTATGAGAAACTTGCTTTCATCGATTATTATATGACATGAACATGAATTGAGTTTGAGCTATTGACTTCTAATAACTAACATGAAAAGTGGCAATGAGTTGATGATTAAGAGAATATGGATCTAAAATATAATTATGATTGAATATATACAAATATAAAATTTAAGCCCTTGTATGCTTAGACTAACAGAATAGTGTTTTGATAAGTTTACATGCCATACTAGGGGTCTTAGTAACTACTTTTTGATTCTAGTTGCATTTTGTAGTATTGAATTATTATGGGTATAGCCATTAGGTTAAGAAGACACTGTACAATCTTTTGGCTAAGTTTTTTCTTCAGTGTTATAAACTATAGTATACTTGCTTAAACGTTTATTTTAAAGGTTTAATTTTTTACCACTGAACAAGTTTTGCTTAGCATATTAGATATTTGTTCCACTGGTAGGTTAAGGTTTCATTAGAGAAAGCATTACTAAGTAGAAAGTACACAGCTAACATTGGGATCCTCATTCTGTATTTAATTTTCCTTTTAATTTACATAAAATTGTTTTTCCTCTTTTAAAGGATTTTTGCTTTTCATGATGTAAGCTAGTTTTTCTATAGTTATTTGATTTATTTTTTTGCTAAAGTTATTTGATTTATTTCTTCATTTTTTATTGGTATGTATAGGCTATTAATTTCTTAGTTCCATTGAGCCTGAGTTTTTAGTATAAGATGCTAAGTTTGGCAAAATAACTTTAAGATACTTTTATAGGTTATGTGCCATGTGAATGAATGTGTGAATGTGATGTGATATTAAGTGATACATTATATAAGCATTTAGTATTGGTGCTTATGGCACATAATGTGGCACTCCTATATTGGATGTGTATGGATGTCAATAAGAGAGGCATCACATTTCATGGTATCAAAGCAAGGTTTAGGTGATTTTGGAGAGGATTGCATAGTTTATGATGGTACTCACCTATATAATTTTTAAGTCCATTGCACTTATGTTAGTTTTATGTGAAACTATTGTGCATTATATTTCATGGCTTCCATGTTAGTTATGGATGACTAATATAAATTACTCTTTGTTGAATTTTAAGAACATGTCAAAGAAATTTCATTAGGTTATTAATGAAAAATGGAGAGTTCTACATTGGTTACCATAGGTAGCATAAGGTAGCCCACTACATTAGACTCCATCCCACTTATACCAACTACACCATAAGCATGATTAGCCAATAGCTCTACAATCGAAACCTTACATGAGTATCTTAGTTGAAAGGCTAAAGAAGAAAAGAGTAGAGGAGTTCAAAGGTCTCAAAGAGTAGGATTTTGACTATTTATTACTAGTTGGAGAAAATGAATAGAATCTTGGAACGGATGGACTTTACTAATTAAGAGAGCCTATTTTTGTGAAGTCAATACTTTAGCAAGAAGCATACCACTAGTGGAAGTCTGAAATAAAAGGAAAGCTAGTTGAGGTCTTAATGTGCGAATTCTTCTAGCAAGAGTTCTTAAAAGGATATATCCTTGAGACCTATATTATGGAAAGGATAAGAGAATTTTTTAATATTAAATAGAAGATCATGTTAGCATTTGAGTACAGAAAGGAATTCTTTAATCTCATTAGATATATAGAGGATATGTTTCCTACACAAGATGCTCGGTGTAAGAGGTTTCAAAATGGCCACAATTATGAGATCAATAATAGTATTATAGCCACTAGGATTATAGATTTACTTATATTGTTTTTGACTACTCTAGAGATCGAGAATATTTTATAGTAGAAGAAACATTAAAGAAATAGGAGAAAGGGTAAAATGAGTTTGGAAAATTGGGATGTGTCTATTATTGCTTTTACTAGCAAGAAATATAAAAGTGCCTATCAGTCTTTACTGCTAAAGATAAGAGTTCCTTTAAAAGAAAGCATAGAGTAACATTAATTGTTAGTGTATATTCATTAGTGTAGATGCTTAAAGTTTGGCATGTGATGATAACTAGAGATAGGCTCAAGAAACAAGGCAAGCAACTTGGAAATAAAGTCCGCATAGGCTAACAAAGAATAAGTCCACTTGGACTTAATGCTATGAGGTCTATACAACAACCAACCTCGACTAGTTAAGCCTAAAGCCTAAGGTCTAAGCAAACAAGCCAAAGCACATGCCCACACAGACCAAAACTAATCTAGCCTAAGACGTAGCCCAAAGCCTATAGACTGGTGGGAAAACCCACAACCTGAGTCCCCATAGACTTAGCTATTCATGTCTATATGGGTTTGCTAATGAAAACTTCCAAAAGTGCAAGATTCCTATCCAAACTCTATCTCCCAATCCTAGAAGGATTTTATCACTTTTGGATAGGAGACTCTTCACTATAAGCCTATATATACCTCTTTTAGGTATGATCAATAAGGGGATCTTAGAGTAGGCAATTCGAGAGCCAATACCACCATTCATGAGTCTAGGAGAGGACTCTAAATAGGAATTGCTCTACTAGTCCTATTAACCCATACTTAAATATTATTCTTCTAAAACTCTACCTTTTACATTGTTGCTTGAAATCTACTTACAAAGGTAAGATTTGAGGCCTCTTATGGTGCATTCTTACTATTTTCATGTAGCTAGGATCTCTAAGGATTGGTTACAAGTGAGGTGATTCTATGTAATCCCCACTTTGATCTTAGGAGTAAGTCATTATTTTAAGTTTTTTCATATTGTACAATTGACTATTTTTATGTTATAACTATTTTGTAATTTTTGTCCTAATCACACAAACCTATCTATGAGCATGATGAAGTCTACACAAACTTACTTTATTGATATATGCATGATTTGTCATCTTTATAGACTTATGTTCGATAATAGTGTCCTATTTGTCTTATGTATGATATTATAATGTATTCTATTTACCATATTGACCAAAATTCTATGATGTTATCTTGTTGTATAATTATTTTATTCTATAATGTACATATTGTTAACATAATGAAACTATTGTATAATTGTATATACTCCCTCTTTTGAGGAACATAGTCTATACGGATGATCTTATCTCATTCTTATTTATTCTATCTTCAAGTCTACGTGGACTCCCTCTCATAAGGAAAGTTCCGTATGGATATATTTGTGTTAAGCATGTTTATTCATATTATGCAGTCTGCACAGACTCCCTTTTATCAGTAATGTAGTCCGCTTAACATTTACTTTGAATTCTATTTTTTGCATGTATTTGTATTTCTCATCCTCTTTATGAATCCTTATTTGGTGTCGTTAACCTTTTCCTTTGAGTTGTATACAAGTGACCCTTCTAACTAGAGTGGAGGTCTAAATAGATGTAATAACCCTTATAAGCAATAGTCCACACAAAAACTTGTGACAGCTACACAAAGTCCAAATTGACTTAGCGAGGTATAGACGGGACCAATTAAAGGCTTTGTTTCATTTCATTTGGTTTTTTACCCTTTTAATTCTCTTATTTATTTTAGGTTGTAATAAGTAGTTAAATAACTTGTTTTACACACCAAGTGCTTAATTTAATTTCAAATGGTTTTCTATCTAATTAATTATTGTTTTCTTAACAAAATGATTTTGAGTTTTCTCTAATAAAAAGTCACATAAAAACATATTTTTAATAAAGACCAATCTCCTAGATATAGGAGTTGGACAATTACCGCAAACTCCTATGGAATTAGGAGTAGTTGTTAAGTCATACCACAATTAATCAATAACCTACTTTCTATATGTATAATGTACTTGTTGTATTCTTCAAATACTATAATTTAGTTCTTATACATTAAAAGGTGATGCAAATGCTTTAAATATAATACATGCTTGCTTGATATGGGATTGATAAACATTACAATATATAAAGAAGGCATATTATTAGGTAATAAATAAGTTTTGAATTTTGAACCTTTTTAGTACAGAAGATTAAAGGTCTTGGTGTAGAGGCTAAGTGATGACTCCTAAAACGCTAAACCACTCTCATCCTGAGTAAAAATACATATTTTCTCTATAATGGCGACTCCACTAGGGACTGAGGATTTAAATCTAAAAGTGCCCAAATAATATGCCATCTAATATTCTAACTTTTATCAATCCTATACATTGCATACTATATAAACTATATCCCTTTTACCCTGTATGATGTTATGAACCATGACTCAAATTTTCATTCAAGAATGGAGAAGTCTTAGCATATCCATCACTTATAAGCCTCATGGCTTCAGCTATATGAAAAGGTAAACTAATCAGTTGCTATTATCCTTAATTGGAAAGACCTTTTAGGAGGGACTCTACTTGCGAGAGACATAAGCCATTTGACTAAACCATAAGCCCATATAGCTAAGCCTAGAAACTTCTCTTAGGTAGTATGACCTTAAGAGTTTATGATTGTATTATGATTGCTATGTGAGCCTATTGCATTTAACCTTATTTGAAGTGGGGCAAAGCCTATTATGCCATTTATTTGGAATAGGTCCAATCTAATTTCACCTTTAACAAGATTTAAATGGCATGGGCCATTATTCTTGCATTTGACTTAAATATGAGATGTTATTAGGCTTAATTAAGCTTATACTTGAACCTATGCATCCCTACATAATGCTTAGGTAAGCCCACTTAAGAAGAATGACTAAGACCATGTGTGTGGGAGTAATAAGGTTGGGAGGCTTATTGCTTATGTTTGGCTTTGTACACCCTAACTCCTATCTTTTATAACATTACATTATACTAGCTACATAACATATTACATCCTTCTTGTATTACATCCTTTTTTTTTTATATACCATGTGTATATCACACTTTAATGCACATACATAATAGTATACCTACTACATAACATAAACTTTGTATCTTTCTTTATATCTCATAAACTTTTACATTACCAATGTAATATCTGTGCGCTGTAAACATGCTTCTTAAAGACATAAGTTCACTTCACACTATCACATTACATGCTAACTTTAACTCCTATAAATCGAGGCTCTATGAAAAGTTCCACTAGGTCCGGGAAGTGTACATGAGGTTTTGGGTCACTTGCATGAGAAATGAGGCAATGGCACTGGTCATGGAACTTTAAGGGGCTTTAAATTGATGAAAAAGGAAAAATTATAAAAATTTAGCAGAAATAATAATTCATTTTAGGTTGTAAACTATTGATTTATTGGGTTAAACTGAGTTAAGCTAGGAATGACATGGGATTTGCCCAGATAGACTCGAAAATATCATAGCCTAAAGCTTAAAAATTCCACTGAGTCAAAGAGTGAAAGAATTTTTGAATTTCGAGGTCATTTGCAAATTCTCATAATTTAAGGTTTGGCATAAAAATCGAGGCAATCTATAAACTACCTTATTGATGGAATTAGGCCACAAAAATTTACGAGCTTGTAAATGGGGTTAAATGAGGAATTTTAAAACAAATAACATAATTTTTTGAGGTCTCTATGATTTTTATTAATTTTCCAAAATTTTTGCCAAAATTAAGCTATTTCACGATGGTTCGGGAGCTCGTGGGACCCACCTATGCCAAGCCAGCTGGCTTAACACCATTACACTAGTCAAAAACCCATGCCATGTGGAAAAATTGACTAACTTTCCTTCATTTTCTTCTTTTCTCTTTCTTATTGGAATGGATGCCACACTTAAAGGAATTCTCCATTTCATACTCTTCTCTAAGCTTTTCATCTAGCAATTGTCACTTAAATTCATCTTCATATGTTAGGGAGTTAAGGGAAAATAATTACCAAAAAAGGAGTTCTCAAGAATTAATTAAAATTCATCAAAGAGAGCAAGGTCAAAAGGCATTCTAGTAAAGGTAGTAAGCATTCAAGGTGAGTTCTTCATGGTTTTTATTGATTTTTCTAAGAGATTTTGAATTAGAATGGCTACCTATGAGTGTTTGGAATCCTAATGAAGTGTGTGTATGGTTTTTCAGGGAATTAGAGAGGAGAAATGGCTTGAAAAGGGGGCTAATTTTCGTGGGGACTAGGCTAGAATTTTATGGTTTGAGGGCTTGAAGTTAATGGAAGTTCATCTCTTATAAGCCAAGTTAAGTGAATTCAATCATTCACTTTAGGCCACATGAATTGTAGTGGGTTGTACATGGAAATTGGATATGGAAATGTAGAGTAGATTAAGTATAATGTATAATCAAATGAAGGGATGGTGATATATAGTCTAATTACATGATGAATGAATGTTTTTGATATTGATTTAATGAAAGAGAACTTCTGATGATTTTGGATTATTAGTAATCGAGAGGTATTTAGGGGCTAATATATATATATATATATGTGTGTGTGTGTGTGTGTTTAAGGTAGCATTTGAATGATGATTGTGGCCTATGATTGAGTTAAGATGAAAACTATTAGGAATGGGTTGATTAGTGTAAATTTGGCATGAACATGGTTAGTGGTTGAGAGGTTTAAAATACAATTGTGTGTGTTTGTATCATTTAGAATATAAGTAAGTAGCATGTATAAGGAAGTATACTTAAATGGCATATATATTAGGCCTATAATGGATGAAATGATAGTGTGGCATGTGACGAGATTGATTAGTGCATGAATTCATGGGAATCAAGCTACGATCGAGGCATGTGTTATGTGTAAACTATTTTAGATGGCATGAAAATGTGCATGTGTGTGTATGAATGTGTTTAAGTTATAGATGAAAGTATAAATGTATGATAGATACTAATAACATGTACGATTAAAACTATTAAGTAGCCATGAACCAAGAGATAAGTTAGTAAAATGAAATGGAAACTTTGGCAATATATGTGTTATGGTTATGTGTAACAAAGCATGATAAAATGAGCCTTTATATGACATAATTGACTTGGCATGATTTGAATAAGTGTATGATATTGGTTTGATATATAATAGACTGATGAATGTGTTTTGATGAATGAACAAATACATAGTATAAAGGTTTGAAAGTTAGCAAAAAATTAGACTTGAACTTGAACTAGAAAGTGAACTTGAAAAATGGCTTGTAATGTGCCTAAAAGGGCTACTATGTTATGATTACATAAAGTGGCACGTATGCCTAGTATTTGGCCTTTTAAGTTTCCTAATTGATGTTGGCTTTAGGCCAATGGAAAGTATAAATGTATTGGTGAAAACTGCACTGAAAAAAGGCTAAGAAATGGACTTAGAAAGGACTATTGCAAAATAAGTGAATTACCTATAACTATCTAAACTAACAATTAACTAAACCAAAAATGAACTTGGATAGCAAATGGTAAATAAATGAGGATTCAATATGCACTAAAATCCATGATATTATGATTTAAACTTTTGTCATCACTTAAAAATATACTTAGAAATTGACTTGGTACTGTCTAATTATGCCCATACCAGACTGGGCTAAAATTTGATTGAGATAAAAATAATAACTGTCTATTTTTAATTTAATAATATTATAAGAAGTTAATCAATAAAGAAATGGACTTAAATTGAGGTTAAATGGCCCATTAGTTGACACCCATTGGATGGGTTGATCTATCAACTTAGGGTTTTATCAGTTGCTACACTGTTTGATTTTTAGGCAAGGCTAGTATAGTGGTCGAGGTCCATTTTAGGCCCACTGTACTAGTCTACTGTGCAGACCATTTTATGACTTGCACATTTAGTGATATTTATTGAATTATACCAGTGTAGTGGCATAAGTCTTGAAGGGCCACTACATTAGTTTGTTGGACACACTAGCCTGCTAGGTAGACTAGATTGTGTAATTACTTTGGATATGCAATTTGAGAGGTATAAGGACTGATCCTTATGATATTTATTAGGCCAATGCTATGGTCGAGGTCCAAAATGTGGATCACTATACTATTTTAGTTCCCTCTAGGTCTAGTGTGTTAATGTGTCATCCATCTAGTCGGGCCTACTAATTTATTGAAATAAATGACCTATAAGCACTGGTAATGGCAAATATTATTAAATTACTTAGATTTTGAGTAATTAACTAAATGAATAATCAGTTTATATAATCAAGAGTATTTTGGTAATATGACATTTATATCATATTTAATGATATGATATATTAATCTTAAGGGCATAAATCAACAAATTAATTAGTTTTAAATATTTAAAAGTATGATTGAATATTATTTATATAATTAGGGGTATTTATGTCATTTTGATAAATGTATTTTAATAATTGGCATGATAACCTAAATAAATTGATATTATCACTGTATATATGTATGATAACAATTATGACATGATTTAAATGCTTGAATTCATCAATAAGTATTATATACTCAGCATACCTATTTTAGGTGCGTAGGTAATTAGAACAGAGGTA
>CANXYI010393439.1:0-12418 GCA_948208565.1 Hura crepitans | reverse complement strand
CATCATCAAACATCCTACATAACCATACTCAAAAAATACACAAAATTTACTTAGAGCTTATGACATCAAAACTTGCAAGCTTTTATGCCCATTTTAAGTGTTTTGGCCATGTAGCCAAATTTAGCTTTTATTCTTTAGTTTGGCTTCTAACATGGTCATTAAGGGTGTTTTTTATGACCATTGCTCATTTTTAAGACAATTTGCTTAATATTCATGTTGTGTAGTCATAAACACATACATACATGTATGGGATTTCATTTCCATATGCTATTCCCAACCATATCAACATCTATCTCACAAATGCTTATATAACCTCATTAATTCTAATTAACACTCAAAATTATTAACCTACATTATGACACTTGGACCATTTAGCCAATGCTCATAAAATGGCCTTATATTACACATTCAACATGTACATTAAGCAAACATAATGATTAGACATAAAAATATGAGAAATACTCGCTTAAGCATGACATAGTTATTTTTCCCACGTTATGTCCATTTGGACCAATTATGTCCATCTTCACATTTGGCATTTCTAATGCATTCTCTCACTTTCATTAACACATAAATATGCCATAAAAATGAATTAAGCCTAACTTAGGCTCATTTTACCTTAATTAAAAGATTAAGCTACTTAAGCCTAATTACACTCCATATTAAGCATATTATGCCACAAACATGCATATTTTTCACATTCTCTTTATTCTAATCCATTCTTATCATTTTAAATGCATTGACATACTCATAACAATCCATAGAACCTATTAAAATGCATGTCATTAATGGAAAAACACAATTTCAAGCATTCATTGCATATTAAGTATAATATGGAGATTTAGTGTTTCCACAAGAATTTGCACATTCTATTTCAAGTACATGTACTAAAATGGTCAAGAGGGAACCTTGAGACTCATATACACCTTCACCTTGCCTTTATCACAATTTGGTTTGGAAACCCCTAACATAAACGCAAAAATTCTTTAAAAACTTATAATAAATAAATCAATAATTCAAAAATCAATTTGAGACCATAATACATCTCTTAGATACCTTTAATATCTAGGAAAAATAAAAGAAGTTGGAAATTTTTACCTGAAGCCTAGTGGGTTACTATTCATAAACATGAAAAAAAGATAAACCCGAGTAATCTTTTATGAATTTTACACTTTTTATAGGTGTTTTATGCTATAAAGCTTACTTAGAATCAATTTAGTAGAGCAATTTGGTCTCTAATGGATGTAGGAGAAAGCAAATGGATAAGAGGGAGGAAGGCATGCCATTGGCAATAGGAAGAAAAGAGGAGGAGTATTTATTTGGATATGTTAACTTTTTTAGTCACATTTAACCATTTATAGCCCTCACTAAAAATCATATTTTTAAATCCATTTTTTTCCTCATTTTTCCTTTTCTTCTTGGGCCCAATCCATTTCCATTTTTATCCAATAAATTCACTTTTATTAATCTCCTCATGCCTTTAAAAGTTGAAGCTTAAATAATGATAAAACTGAATATTTATGGTATTTTTCATGTCACTCGATTTTCAAAAATTTACTTCTCGATATCTAAAAATTCCAATTTTATTACCATTAGGCTTATTAGAATTTTTAAGTATCAGATTGTATAAGCTTCATAATTTTTTGAGTAACTTTGAAAATAATTTATAGTTTAGCTTTACCTTGGTTATTATTCCTGAGACATTACCATAAAAACTTTCTTAGCATTTTTAATAGCTTTAACGACTTTTAATTTATCTCAAACTTTGATCAAAATTATTTAATGATCAATACTTTCATCCAGACACTTCAGTGCATCTTGAGGCCTGGTAACACTATTCATCTAGAGAAAGTAATATTCTTAGATGTCAAGATTTTTGGGGCACTACATTAACGAAGTAAAGAAACCCACCTCTTACATGTGTGGTCATTGCTCCACATGCAACTACATGAATAAGCTCTTGAAGCCTACTAGCATGTCCATTTTTTCCACTAAAAGGTTCCTTTATCATGCTACCCAATTAGCAAGATTTTCATGTTCCAATTAATTTATAATTGTAACATCTAAAAATCTCATGTTATGAATAGTAAGCCTCAGTGTCTTGAATGGAGGCCTTCAAGAGATAATTAAAGTCTTCTTATAGTTTGGAAGTATATGCCAAGGATAGGTTAGGGTTAAATTTTGGTATTGAAATAAGGTTGTTCATGTAGTTAATGAACTATAATAATTAAGGGTATGAATAGTACATGCTTGAGAAAAGTGAATAGTATTTCTCGAGACTCAAAATTAAGCTAACTAAATAGGATTGTAGTAAATATTATAAAACTACTTTGGCTAAAACTTGAAAAGGAATGTAAGTTATAAAGGTGTGACAGAGGCAAGAAATGTTTTTAAGGTAGTGTTAGTGAATAGTAACCTAGTTGAAGCTGAGCAATAAAATATTTCTAAAACTGCTCAAAATAATCTAGAAATAGCATGAAATAATGCTAAAAAATTCTAACTAAGCCAATGGTGTTAGATTTGGAATTTCTTAACATTAAGAAGTGATTTAATGGAATTAATTATGGACATAATTACTAAATTTAAATAGCTACCCTTTGAATTAAATTCCAATTTTCTCAAGAAATTTAAAAAATATATTTACCTAATTGTTGGCATAAAAAGGGAATTAAAATGAAATTTCCAATTTATTTAATTATTTTTAAAGAAAAAAAAAGCAAGAATTAATATACACCATAAGATTTAACACATGTTTATCATCCAACCATCCACCTCATCATATATAAAAGAGTTTAAGTTAAAATTTAATACCCAAATGAACCTTTTCTTCTTCCTTTTGTTGACACCTCCTCCTCCTCTATTTCCTCTATGCATCTTTTTTTAAAATAATCAAATCTTGCTCAACTCTATCAATTTTGTATGCCAAAATACCCTCAATCACTTTGTAATTATTAATCTAGAGGGAGAAACTAAGGAACAAAGCTTGAAATAAAGAAATTGTCACTTGGTGAATATTGTCACCTTGAGGATTAAGTACTTGAATTCATGTTTTCTAATTTTTCTAGAATAGAATTCTATGTCAATAAGATAGTTCTAAGGACAAATTGAAATTTGGAATACTTAGATTTTTTTTAGGTTTTTTCTAAGGTAAATTTTCTTTTATGTTTATGGAAGGTTGTTTGAGAACTCAAGGGAAGTGAGAAGGATTGATGCTAAGGGACTTTTTGGTGGTTAATCAAGAGTATAACATGTGTGTTCATTGAAATATATAAGTTAGATGCTTGTTGTAATAATTAGAGTGTATATTTACTTGCTTGAGCGGTTGAATTTATGTATGTTTATGTGTGAAAGATGGGTTAATGGTTAAGTTAAGTTAACGGGATGCATAGAAAAAGAATATTTAAGGCACTAATCCACCTAAGGCCGAATGGTATGTTCAAGGGTGTGTGCTTATGTATCTTAATTATGTCTCCTTATTTAGTTATGGTCTAGAATTTGGTCTTCAAATGTGTTCTATTCTTGAATTCAATTATTTATACATATGTATATTTCATGTGATGTGTGCAAGTAAGCATGGTTTGGTGTGTAATAAAGGTAATAAAGTTAATTAAATGTCTAGAATAGGTAAAAATGGAAAACATGGTGAGAAATGAAAAATGTGAGAAGGTGGTTAATTTATGGAATGGTATGTCATGCGTATGCATGTGTGTATATATTTGAGGTTATGCCTATTAATTGCATGTATAGCTTTAAATGAACGCTTAAAACATGTTTGATTTAAGAAACTATAATGAAATAGATTTAGAATAGTTATTGATATAGTGGCCAAGAAATGTGATGTCATGATTTATAAAGCGTGTGTATGGGTTAACGTTTAGTTAGTCAGACTGAATAAGTAATTTTTGCAAGTTATACATTGGTTTGGATTGAATTCTTACGCTATGTGTGAGGTAACATGGGTATGTTGTGTATGTAAGGTATGTGTATACTTTTAATTGAGTAATTTGAGTGGGCATAAATTTAGGGGCTAAAAGAAATGAGACGTATAAGTGTAAAGGGTAGTATTCTCAAAACATGTATGTGGTAAATTAATAAGGTTTAAACATGATTTAAAGTATAATTAATCAAGCTAAGAAAGCATAATGATGTGGTACATGATAAGTAAGATGTACAGGTAATGTGTATATTTCTAATGCTTATGGCCAAATGGGTTTATCTAAATTAATGATGTATGAATATAACTTGATGGTGGATAATGAGGTAATTAATCATGAGATGATTAAATGAATGATTAATCCTATAGGATTGATTTACATTAGTCATTACAAATGTATGGCCGATGGTATGAATGCTTTAAGTATAATGTGTCATTATGATTTAATGATAATATATAGTATGTGGAATGGTGAATTATGGACTATTGAATAAATTGTGATAGACTTAAGTAAATAAGGATATAACTTTTTATGTCCCAATGAGAAATAATGCATGGACTTAAACATAAGGAAGTATATAACTAAATAGTAATGCACATGATGATAATTGAATGGAATAATATTAGAGTGAGGATCTAGAATCATTAAAAAGTCAAGAAAGAATACTTTACAACAATGGAAACTATTGATATGAATGATGAAACCAAAAGACCTATAGTAATTGAATAAAAGTTAATGATAGATCATCTAATAGAGTTTTCTAAAAACTTATAAAATATATACACAATAATGAAATAATAATAGAATGATGATATATTGGTAGTTAATTCTATGTGATACTATAAATGATTAAATGCAATTAAAGGAGCATGAGATACTAAGGCATGAAGTGCTAAATCGTAACATGGTAAGGAATTCATGAATAAGAATAAGGCCTATATTGGTTAGATAACACATTAGGTAGGTTTCTCAATAAACTAAGGAGTTAGTAGCTACTAGGACACTCCTACATTACCTTTGGCACTAGTCCATAAGAATTACTACCCACTTGTATAATGTATTGTAGCCATCGAGGTCCTAGATGAAGACTTTTGAACATTACATATTATTGAGAGGTCAATGAGGCCACACCTTTTATTAAAGGGTTCATGAGGGCCACTCAATGTTATATGCATGTTATGTTATGATGGGTGTAGCTGTTAAGGTCCAAAATGAGGATCCTTATGCACCATTTAAGATAGAGTGCGGCTATCGAGGTTTTGGATAAGAACCCCCGCACATCACTCTATGCTATTAGATGGGTGTAGCCGTAGATGTCTAAAATGAGGATCCGTACACTCCATGAGATCTTGATATCTACTATTGGGTTTTTGATCTCTTGAGTATAGGCCGAATGCTTAATTAATTGAAATGAAAATTCTTCAATTAAACTAGAGTAACTTTAATTAAAATTAATGTAATAATTTAGTTAAATCAATGAAATTAAAAATGGAATATTATAGGACACAAATATAGTAAACCTAAAGTGTAAATTATATAGATAAAGCTTGTATGAATGTGTATTTATTTAGTAAATTTAGTAGGATAGCTAAAGTTCATAGAGTATAAAAAATCGAAGGTAAAATGCATGTAACACATTTGTGACTGTAACTAAACCCTTGTAATGAATCGTGCACATATATAAGGAATGTTGTATGGTTATATATATATATACATATCTATATATATATATATATATATATATATATATATATATATATGTGTGTGTGTGTGTGTGTGTGTGTGTGTGTGTGTGTGTGTGTGTGTGTGTGTGTGTATAATGGAAGGTAATTAGTTGATAATGGTTTTTCTTTAACATTGAGGAATCTATGTGAGTCATATAATAATATGACTATATTTAGTATAATTAAGCAGGTAGACATGTTAGAGGTTAAATCATAATAAAATATGTGGAAATGTGAATGTGATTACATGCTTATGTTTTATGACATAGCTGAACATTGTATAGTTGATGGTATAATTCTTTGTTGTTGTGTATAATTATGGAATACTATGTATAGTGCTCTCTGTAAACAAATAGTGAGTTTCTATGTGTATGATAGATGCTTGTTAGTTATATAATACCCTTATGTATACATTATGTTTCACGACGAGTGGTTGCATGTGTGTGATGCTAATATATGTATTTCCTTGAATACACTACTAAGCGTATGCTTAACATATCAAAGTTTTAATGTGTAGGTTATAGCTGGTGAACAAAGTGGTGTTGCCTCAAACTATAGTAGTGTAAACCAAGGCATTTCTCTTTTTGATATTTTCACTCATGTATATGTGTAGATAAGTGATGTAATATAATCATTTAGCCAGGTACTCTTGTATAGATGTAGTGTAGTTGGGTGAGATCATATGTATGATAAATCCATACCTTTTATAGATGTAATATATTTATAAATGTATGCTTATAATGTAATCTAAAGAGTAGTAAAGGTAATATAAAGTGTCACATATACCTATATTGAATATTGGCACTCACTATGAAATGTATGTTTTGCATGTGAAGAGACAGCAATAATGTCGTATTAGAAAAATGGTTGGTGTGTGCTGTAGAGGATCGGAAGGCTTTAGGAGTGTGTATTGCAAATGAGATATTATAGAAGTACTTTTCTATAGATTTATAATTTTTGTTTTTTACCTCAAAAAGCCATTATGCTGTCAGATTTTTGTTAAAAGTAAACTTTAATATAATGCATAATAAGAGAGGTCCACATGCTTAGATTAATTGATTATAGCATTTAGTCTAATTCATCTTATATATTATGAAAGGTCATATGAAGATAATGAAATTTTTTATGTTTAATTTGGAAAGGTATCAATGTGTCATATCTTATTCAATCTAGTAATGTGTTGGATTAGGGGTGTCACACATGTGATTTGTCATTCACATTCGGCTAGTTGATTTGGTGGGGGATGTCATGATAATGAAATGAACCTAAGTCACTAGACTTATGTAACTTAGACAAGCACTTTTTGTTTATATGGCCAAGTTGAAAGTGCTATAAGAATAATGGTCTCAAATTATCAACCTTATTGTCTCTTGCTATTAATGTTATAGATCTCCTTCTAATTATCAAGAATATAAATTCCATTAGTGTTAGAGTAGAACAATATAGTACATTATTCTTATAAATAGAGCAACCCTTATTCTAATTAATGCAAATATCAAAATCTTGTTCAACTGGAAAAGATAAAGAAATAATATTCTTGTTTAATGAACAAACTTAATAATAGTTATTGAGTTCTATTACTAGTGCAAAAGTCAAATCTATGTAATATATGTCCAAATCTAATAAAAAACTCTTTCTCCATTTGGCACCCGTATCTCCACATCACCCTTATTATGTGACGCACATTACCCGATCCAATCATTGGACCCAAAAAATAGTGGCACGATTGCCGATATCCCATTCACTCTTATATACAACACATAAAAATTTAAAGCTTTATTTTCTTCATAAAGCAATCTTTATATAAATAAGCTGGTGAAAATGTGAATAAATGAAAATAATTTAAAAGGTATACTATAGGGGTTATCATGTCAAAATATCGGTAGCATAATAGCTGTACTAGGACACTGTCCTAAATAGTAGCATGTAGAAAATAGCACTTCAATATAATCACAACTCAATATCATCATCATCGGGTCTATCTAACCTTCCAACATCAATCTCAAGGCAACAATCTTCATGCATGCAATTAGAGGAGATATCATACAAGTCATGCAATAAAATATAAAATTTTAAAAGAGTTCTTATATCTTTTCCTTAAAAGAGTTACGAATTAATATTATAGATTAGGCTTAATCCCTTAACAATTACACAAGAGTGCCCATATTTAAAATATTTATATTACATTGCTATAAAAAAGAATAAGCAAAATACCAAAAGCCGCTCTTGCTCAATCTTTTAGTAAATGAGTCTTTAACTCTAATCTATATTTCGTTGACCTACACATTGCAAACATAAACATTATATGCTAGGTAATAGCTTAGCTGTAAATCCAACATAATATATGTGTATCATATCAAATAATCACGCAGTTAACATATACCATTTATGAGAGGTTAAACATTGTCACACCCGTTACCCATTTTGTATACCGAACCTAAATAAAGAGCAATGCACTTATCAATATTCGAATTATTCTATAAGAAAACCCATTTAAATTAAAACTTTTTTTATTAAAATATTCTTTCCATGTTCAAGTTATAAAAAATGGTGATTAATCAAAAACACTTTTTATGAGGGATAATAATAAGGTTATCATGTAAAAAATCTAGCAATATAATAGCTATACTAAGACACTTTCCTAAATAGTAACTTGTTAAAAAGCACTTCTATAATATCATTTAACTCATCCCAACTCAAACCGGGTCCATCTGACCCTCCATCTTTAACATAAGGCAATGCTCTCAAGCATGCGTCAAAAACATCAATCTTACAAGTCATGTAAGCTTTTAAATACTTTTAAAGAAAATTTTAAACCATCTGTTAATAAGATGTTACAAAACATAATTACAAAATACATATTAGGCCTAATCCCTCATTTTGCACAAGAGTGCTATCTAACAATATACATCACAAAATTGCAATGAAAGAGATCTAAAATACACAAATGGGATAGCTTCACGATCTTTTATGGTTCTAAGGGTTTGACTCTAATCTATTACCTTTTTACCTATGCACCATAAATAACACAATGAGCTAAGATTTTGATTAGTGCTGTATTCACCTTAATGTATAACTATATATACACATGCAATAGTATCTATGCACATAATGACTTTGTCAAGTATGTAGCAAGAATAAAACATGTTTAAAAATTTACCAATATAATAAGAATATATCTCAAAATGCAAACATATCAACAGGGTAATACTATGAAATTCATAAGATCAAATATTTTAGCAATAATTGACTTTTCATTAACAACCATATTAATTTTTAAAAATATCTACATAATTATGTGAAATAATAATAATATCATCACAAGTCTCGATTAACTAATATCCCAAATTTTAATTATTATTGCGGTTTAATACATGCCCATACAAAAGAGACAACTATCCATACATTGGATAATGGGAAATGGCTTGAAGGCATAATTGTTCGATCAGACACAAAACCTGAAGGTATTTATCAAATTTTAGAATCCAAGGCATAGAACCATAATCCAAAACCTAGACCTAAACATTGTAAACAAACCCAAAGCCAATGACACAGGACCTGAAGTCCAAAATCATGTCTCAAGGTTAAATATTGGTTGCATGCTAAAATTTCATCCATAGATGCTTAGCAGCTACTTTTGCTCCCTAGTTGATCGATTAACCTATCCAATCTAAGTTGTCTAATTGTATGGGACATTATTAAACTCATTAATTCCACTATTTTAAGTTAATATTATCTTATTCACATATTTATCCATTTTTGCAAGTGAATACACATATGCTCAATATTTCAGCCAATATTGTCATTAGCCTCATTATCATGCTTATATTATGCTTGAACATAATTCACATCAATAGCTCATAAGGCATAAATGGCTCATGTTCATAACATTATTCTTAAGTTCAGTAACTTAATCACATACATAAACCAAAATCTTCATTTTTAATATGAAGGCTATTCACTAAGCATATGCCCAAATTATCGTAATGCCCATAATTTGGACTTATCAATATTTCCATAATCATACACATATCAATTCAACCTATAATAAATTATTTTAAACTTATTCATGTCATCACAAACATGGTATCATAATCATAATGTCCATTACGCATATAATAAACTTATGAATCAACACACACATAACCAACCTCCTATGTACATCAACAACCAATTTCGGCCACTCCTCAAGCATACTCATTTATTCAAAGTTTCGTATTCTATCTAAATCATTCCAAACACATTTTATCCATAACATCGGCATATTAATACAACAATTAAAAACATGTATAATCTCTTTTACACAAGCCATAAACATCTACCCCACTCACACGAGGCATTTGGCATGCACCCATATACACATTTACAGAACCATTTCACCCCTAAAACACACTCAGGACAACACATACATATCATACCATACAAGCTTCTATCACATATCACATTTATTACATAGTATTTATTGTTCTATAATACATAATTCACATTAAATGCCCAATCAATTGCTTAAATTACATATTAAGGTCAACACACATAACTAAATAGGTTGTAATACATTTTTTAGACTCCCTTAAACCTTTTCTTTTCCTTTAGATGCTCGGGTTTCATTTTCATCTACAAATTCAAATAAGCTCCACTTAGAAAATTTACAATAAATGAAATATACATCTAAAAATTAAAATGAGCCTAGAAACACACTTTTAGACATCCGTAGAGTCTACCAAAAATGTCATTTTGTAAAAATTCTTACCCGATCAAAAGTTGATTACTATTCACCAAAAATGAAAAGCAATAAAATATCTCAATTTCCTTTGAATCTCAAGCCACAAATATAATCTAAAGGTTATGGAGATTTGCTCTAATAGCTTATACCATAAATTAGTGGAGAAAATTAAGGGAAGAAAAAGGAAAGAAGGGAGAGGGAGAGGAATAAGTGGTATCAACCACATTAGAGAAAGAGAGTGAAGAGGGGCTGCTAGGAACAGTAATTTCTAGCCCTCAAATGACCCCTTTTATATATCCCAAGTATGTGGCTAAGATTAGCCCACTTATAATCAAAGGGTCCATATTTTGTCTCCCTTAAAAACCCTATCAAAAATTATTTTTCCTCCAGTAAAACCTCAATTACCACCTCCAGAAAATACCATAATATTTTAAAATATTGTCCTTAGACCTCAAAAAAATACACACTATAGAAGCTTAAAAATTCGATAAAAATATAATTAATAAGCTTAACCTGATTTAGTAAAAATACTTTCAATGTTTAAAAATTCCAATTCAAGTGCCATTAGATAATTTGGAATTTTTATATATCAGGTTGTGTCGATCTCAAAATTTTTTGAGCAAAAATTAAATATTTTACGGACTAGCTAAAACTGGGTTGCTATTCATGTGACATTGCCAAAAATTATTCTTTTGCATTTTTAACCTTCCAAATGACTTCTAAATGGCTTCAAACTTTAAACAAAATTATTTTATGATTAATACTTACCAGTTATCTAATTAGTGCGACTTGGGTTTTAGGAAACACTATTCATCCTTGGAAGTATCATTCACAAATGTTAGGATTTTTAAGGCGTTACCTTACTTTCCATCTCAAAAGAAATTTTATCCTCAAAATTACTTAGATTAAAGAGATGCATATACTACTTCTTCATCTGAGCTTTGCTCTCCCATGTTGCTTCTTCCATGTCGTTATGTCGCCATAAGACTTTTACTAATGGCATAACTTTATTCCGCAACTTCTTAATCTCGTGGGCTAACATACTCATTGGCTCTTCTTCATATGGATATGTAGCCATATCTTCACTTCTTTAGCTGACAACACATATGTTCGATCCGATCTCTATCTTCTCACTATAAACACATGGAATATATTGTGAATCTAGCATAATTAAGGGGGTAAAGCTAGTCTGTAAGGCAAAAGAACCATATCTTTTGTTATCTAAAATGGCCCAATGAATTATGGACTTAGTTTACCCTTCTTGCTAACTCTCAACACCTTCCAAAGAGATACCTTTAGAAAAACTCTCCCTGACTTTATGATGAATATCCCTTTTCTTTAAATCTATATAAGACTTTTATCTTTTAAAAGTATCCTTAAGCCTTTCTATGATGATCTTCACTTTCACTTTTGTATCCTTAATCAAATTTGGTGCCATATGCTTGTTCTCACTAAGCTCACTCCAACATAATGGTGTTTTGCATCTCCTCTCATACAAGGTTTTATATGGAGCCATACCTAGACTTATTTCATAATTGTTATCGTATACAAATTCTTGCAAAGAGAAATAACAGTCCCAACTGCCTTTAAACTCGATCGTATAACTTCTCAACATATCTCCTAGGATTTAAATGACCATCTCTATCTGACCATCCATTTGTAGATAAAAGCCATGCTAAAACTCAATTTGGTCTCTAAGGCATTATGGAGTTTCTTCCAAAATCTTGAAGTAAACCTAAGTTCTCGATTAAAAGTGATATAAGATGACACCCCATGCAAACCAAACTATCTCATCTATATATAGCTATGCCAACTTTTGCAAAGAGAAATCCATCCTCATTAGAATGAAATGTGTTGACTTGGTCAATATGTCAATGATAACCCATATAGAATCACTCTTATTCCTAATCATTGATAGCCTAACTATGAAATCCATTATAACCTGTTCCTATTTCCATTCTGATATTATTATAGGATGAAGTAACCTAGATGAAAGTTGATGTTTGACCTTAATATGTTGACAAGTAAGGCATCTG
>CANXYI010393198.1:0-11582 GCA_948208565.1 Hura crepitans | reverse complement strand
TTAAATTTTCACATATAACTATTTTTAATTATTTAATAAAAAAATATTTAATTTTTTAAGAATATAATTAATAAATAAAAATATAATATTTATTTTTTAATTTAATTGAGTGATTTTCTTTAGATTAATTTATTAAAATTTTGAGTGTGCGGATCAAAATTTAAATAATATATTATTTCAATATTTTGATGAGTTCAGCTTTTTTTTTTAAATGAGATAAAAAATTTTGAAACATTTATGTATTTTTTATATATTTTTTATTTGAATAAATGTATTTTATCATGCAACAATATAAATTTTAGAGACAATAGTAAAATCAATTTTAAGAGTGACTACAAAGAAGAATTTTAAACTTTTGAGCACTGATATTTTTTTATTTTATAAAAAGTCAATGAGTGAAAGTTTATGGGTTGAGTGAAAAATAAATGTAAGGTTGGATATAGAAACTTTTGAATAAAAAGTCTTTAAAAATCTATAAAAGTTATTATACTCAAAAAGTAAAGTCATAATTAAATACACAAACTTTTTTAACTTTTAAAAAGTTATGATTAAATACCTTGAAACTTTTACAAACTTTTTAAAAAATTTAAAAGTCTTGATTGAATATCTCTAAACTTTTAACATATTTTAAAAGTTTTAATTAAATACACCTAAACTTTTTTTAGATGTAAAAGTCTTAAAAAGGGCATTTTAGTCATTTTTCACCTATGATACAAATAAAATGATTCTTGCAAAGTCTGTATATTGAAAGTAGTAATACTTACTTTAAATGATTTATCTAAGTCAAAAATGCTATTCCATAACTTATAAATACCTTAGGGGTATTTTAGTAATTTGGCACACTAGTGAATAATTAAGTTATTTAATAAAGTAAAATCATTCTTAAACTGCATAGGCATGTTAATGATATTATGGCATGATTAAAATGCTTTAAGTTCACCACTGAGTATCTTGTATACTTAACGTACCTATTTTGGTACGCAGGTACTCAATAATGGGAACTTGCCTCGTAAAGCGTAATAATAATGGTTCAGAGGACACAAGTGAAGGAATTTGATGTAATTATTGTACAGTTTTGATATTTATGTACTTAGGTGGGAATTAGGTAGGAAAATGTATTTAAGATTTGGATATGTAATGTATTTAAGTAATATGACCTGCTGTTGTAAATAAAGTATTTCTATATGCTCTTTTTGGTAAATGTATGACACAGTTGTGATATTGATGCTAATGTGAGCCTAAGGCTCTATATTTATACATGTTTTATTTGTGGCCTAAGGCCTGAGTTTAATGTGTGCTTAGGCTGATGTTAGGCTGAGAATGGGGGACCAAATGGGTCTAAGTGTTGTGAATTGCTTATAAAAGTGTTAAACAGTAAAATTTTAGGATAGAACCTAGACAGTCATTATGCTGCCAAAATTTTTAAGTTTTTTTAGAATGACTAATAATTATATAAAATGTGGCACTTTTTTTATGACTATATCATGATAAGCTATAAACCATATGGAAAATGAATTTGGAAACAAAGTAAGATAAAATGGATGTAAGTATAGAGTAATAGGAATGGAATTAGTGACCTAGTAGTGTGTGCATCACCTATGGTGTCTCTTAGGGGATCCAGTGGAGGGGATCACATGGAATATACTAGAATAACATCTATGAAAACCATAATAAACTAATCTAGTTAAGGTTTGAAGATCATGTTCATCAAATCTATGAAGGCTACTAGGGCATTGGTAAGCCCAAATGGTATTACCAAAAACTCATAATGGCTATATCTAGTTTTAAAGGTCGTCTTAGCAACATCTACTTCTTTAACTCTCAACTGATAATACCTTGATCTTAGGTCAATCTTAGAGAAAACTCCTACTCCACTAACAGATCATCTATGTATGGCAATGGTTACCTGTTTTTGATTATCACTTTATTCAGCTATTGATAATCCACAGATAATCTTAAAAATCCATCCTTCTTTTTTAAAAACAAAATTAGTGCTCCCCATGGTGATACACTTAGTCTTATGAAACCCTTATCAAGTAATTCTTAAAATTGGGCCTTTAATTTCATAAGCTCTGTAGGTGCCATCCAAACTCAAGCTCCCCATTTTGGTGCTAAACTAGTTAACTCGTTCCAAAACACATTTATAAACTCTCCACTACTGGTATTTGACTAATATCTAGCTCGTCTTTTCTAGTGTTAACCACATAGGCCAAGTAGGCCTGATAACTTTTCCTTATCATCTATCTAGCTACAATAGTGGAAATTACCGACATAAAGTTCGATCTCTCACCCATGACCATGACTTTTGATCCATCAAATGTATGAAGAGAAATCCTTTTCTTTCTACAATCTACCATCGTATAGTGCTTGGACAACTAGTCCATCCCATGATCAAATCGAATTCATCAAAGAGAAACTCAACTAGATTAGCAGAAAGCACATTTCTTTATTCTATTAAAGGACATTCCTTATAGACTTTATTAACTACCACATGCTGCCCTATGCGATTATTAAACATAATGTCTATATCAAACTATTTTGACTCTAACCCCTTATGCTCGTGTAATGCATATGTATCAATGAGTAGAGCCTAAGTCAATAAAACATAAAACTAAAAGATCAAACAAGTAAATTGTACTCGTAATCACATCTGGAGAATTAACATCTTCTCTTGCTCTAATGGCATACTGATGTATAGGTGCTTTGGGTTCTACCATTTCTACTATCTCTTATCACCCACTGATCTTGCTTCTTTGTCTCTTTTAAGTCTAAAACTGTGTAGATGTAATAGGTCTCATTGGGCAATCCTTCTAATAGTGGTCTTTAGAACCACATCTATATCATTCTCTAGGAATTGTCTTTTAACAAATTGGTCTATGCTTCTTATTGCAATGCTAGCATTTTCCCACTAGTGTACTCCTAGCTATAGGGACTAGTGCACTAGCTACTTGAGCCACCTATCATAACTTCTAAGCTTGTTTTTGCCTTTATTGTTACCTCTATTTTAGCTAATCATACTTGTACTTCTTCTTTATAGGAGGAATTAAACTACCTTGCTCCTAACCATAGGTCTTTTTTTTGGTAAAACCCCTTCTTCTCTTTTTGGATATCCTCAATTGTATATGCTACTTCTACTAAGGCTATAAAATCCCTAAGCTTTATAGGAGCCACTTGAAGCTCAATCTCATAGTTGAGGCCTTTCTCAAACCTCTTACATTCTTTGCCTCGATGGTGACCATTTCTTTGGCATAGAGACTTAACTTAGACAACTCTATCTCATATTTTGATATAGAGTAGTGTCTCTACTTGAGGTCTACAAACTCTTGCCTTTTCTTATCTAGATAATCTTCTGTGATGTATTTCATCTTAAACTCCTTTAAAAAGAACTCCTAAGTTACTTTCTCAATTGGCATAAACTCTATCAATGCATCCTAATATCCGAATGCCTCCTCTTATAGTAATGATGTTTCACAAATCAGGTTCTCCTTAGTTGTACATTTAATCTGCTACATAATTCTTATTATCCTTTCAAGCCAATACTCGAACTTAATTGAATCATCAAAGCCTTTACCTTTGAAATCCTTAGCCTCTATCTTTTTAAACCTCTCCAGTAGGTCTTTTAAAGGGCTTGAGAAACTAGAGGTTACTTTACTGGTAGAGGAGGAATTATTGTTGTAGCAATGGTTTGTCACAATAATTCAAATGTCTATTGTAAAAGAACTAGTTAAGCTTGTCCACCAACTCCTATAGCACTTAATATTAAGACTCTTGGTATTGAAGGTTCATTAATTGTAGGTGTATGGCTTTTAACTTCTTCAACACCCCATTGAGGTGTAGACTCATTCATCTTTGATTTATAGGAAAAAAGAACAAATTATAAGCCTTAATAGTATATAATTATATAATGTATGATCTTAGACTATAGGCACTTATATGTGACTCTTATGTACCAAGGAACACCTAAAATAGAGCTCTGATACCACCAAATGTGACACCCTCACTTGATCTGATCTTTGGACTTGAATGAGAAGTGACACACAAATGATATTCAAACTACCTTTATTTAAAATCTGTAAAATTTAAAAACTTTTTTTGAAAATATTGGTCCTTGTGTGAACTTTAGAAATCTTGATTTATCTAAAACCTCTTTAAAAATTTAAAAACTATCTCAGAATCATAGTGTCAAAAAATCAATAGCATAACAACTGTACCAGGACACTATCCTAAAGTGAAGAATAACATGCAATAGAAAATAACACTTCTAAACTCTTTTTAAACTCAAGCATCATATTAGGATCCTCCTAATCCATCCTAATATCATAGCACAGCATAATCTTAAAACATTTAATATTACATCATGATAATAAAGAAATCTAAAATAAAAGTAGTTTACATATACATATTACAAAATATTGTAACATAATTAGAGTTACAAAACATATAAAAACTAGTTTAGACCATTTTCCCCTTTATACAACATATGAGTGCCAACATGATCTGCATCCCATAATTTATAAAAAAGGAAAAGTCAAATACCAAAATATGGTGTTCTTGGACCTACACTATTGGTAAGGCTTCAAACTTTATCTGTACTTTTACCTATGCATTGCAATAATAATGATAAACTACGCATAAGACTTAATAGTGTATTCAAAATAACATAATTTAACTCATGCATATGTAGTCATACATTCATGTATACATTTAACGTTATCAATTGTGAACCACTTATATTACATTTAGTGTATCATACATAAGTGTGTAAGTGAAAATTCATAATAATTTACATCATTCATGCATATACAAATTTACATAACAATATATATATCCTTATAACAATTTATATGTCCAATTTTAATTAGTTAAGCGTTACTTATTTACTTTGCCCATATTTATAAGACAAACTCCCGAAATTGGATAACGAGAATCATTAACCACAAAGGTCTAGCATTGACCCAAAGGTCTAATGCATTGACGATAAAGGTTTGGCATTAAGCATAAAAGTCTAAGACATGGACTCAAAGGTCAAAAGCATTTACTTGTAAGTTTAGTACATTGACTTGAGATCTAATAATGTAAATAAGCTCATTGGCAAAAATACATTAGCCTGTAGGCTTAAAATAATCATTGAAGTTCCCTAGCAGCTACTAACCTCCCTAGTTAATCGACCAACCTATTCGAGCTAAGTTGTCTACTTATATGGCCTATCACTATTCTTACTTATGTTTCACCTCATTAGAGTAGCTTTTAATTAAATTACAAGTCTTTTAGCCAACAAATGACCAATGGTGGTGTAACTAAGTTCAATTTTTTATTTTAATTTTACTTTATGTCATTTAATTATTTTTATTAACATACATGACATCATATCATACACAAATCATTCATGCATTTTCATCATCACATTATATCACTTTTACATCTATTTTTAAACATTACCACTTACCTCATGCTCGTGTCTCAATAATGTCCATTGAGAACACACTAAGTATTCAATAACCAACTAAAACCTTTAGCTTTACATGATAATGGTTTTAGTCATGCTCATATCTCATCTTTGTTTAAAATTATACTCTTCATCGTGTGACAACATTAATTCTATCCAACATTGTCATTGTTCTCAAAACATATTCATATCTCATAACATATATAACATGCATATATTTTCCTTTTTAGCACATCATAAACATATAGGCATCACTTTCCATTCAATTTTTAGACATAACATATAGATAACACAAATATATCATACCATGTCCAATTATTCCCATTTAAACCCTTTCTCTAATGAGAAGAAGTGTAACACCTTAGAATTTGATCATGGGCTTAAATTACTAAACTTGATAAATCATAATTAATTAGTGAATGGTTATTTATCTATTTAAGAAAGGAAAGTATGCTTAAATGATATATATGGGCTAGAATAAAGTTAAGATAAAATTTAGTAAACATTGTAAATGAAGTTAAATAATGGAAAGAGAATAGATAAGTGAATATGGTGCATAACAAAAGGACCCTAGGAACCCCTAAAATGTGTTGGATATTTTGAGAAAATTTAGTAATGAAAGAGACCATTTATTTACCAATTCTTAAAATGGTGGATGGGAAAAAAACAACAAAAACAAAAAGGAACAGAGATAAATCGAGAGGGAGACATACCATAAAAAGCATAACGACAGGAGAGAGAGCTGATAGCAGAGCTGCTACCACTAGCAGAGAAAAAAAGTAAAGAAATGGGATAGAAGAAGAAACCTCTAAAACAAAAAGAAGGCAGAGAAAGAGCAAGAGCTTAATGGAGGCATACAAAGCAAAATTAATAGAAATGAACTTGATGTTACATGGCATGCTTATGAATTCAGCTAATTGCTACAGAAATTAAGAGACACTAGGATTGAATTGAACAACAGTAAGAGGAAATTCCTTGTTAAACAAAAGAATTAAAGTTTTAGTCATTAATAGGTTTTTAATAAAGGTTTAAAGGAAGAAAATTGCATACATATATGGAAGGGAATGCTCAAGATATAACAAATTATAGATGAAGTTAATTTTACAAATTATAGAACTAGGTGTACATATTATGATAAATCAGTTAATTACATATGAATTGTGAATTAAGAAGGATATATTGTAGTGTGTACTTGAACATAATTTATATAGACATATCAAGTAGAGCTAATTGGCATCATAATAATCATTTGATATTAGTAGGTAACTTAACTAGCAAGTGAGGATATAGACATTTAATTATATGCATTCCATAAAGTAGGGTGACTTATATGACTTCTATATATATGATGTGAATGATGATTTGACATGTGTTGTATGATATATATTCATAGCCACTTTTGAAGGGAAAAATTTTAAAAAGTAGAATTTTAACATAAGCCCTCTATGAGGCTAAAAATGAGTAATACCCTACTATATTATAATCAGTTAGAGTTAAACTGGGGAAATGGATTACTAAAAGCTCAAATTATGATAGACCTAAAAGAGCATGGGTAGTATCTTATAAGAACTCAGGATAAGATAGACTTGCCATGCTAAGGTAGGGAATTATAGTATTATAGGGCATTAGATATGCCTCTATTAGTTATTAGATTGGCATTATATATGCTTCTACTAGTTATCAGTTTTGCATTATATATGCCTCTACCACTGAGCTTGGCATTAGATATGCCTTTAGCAATTAACAGCTTGGCATCAGATATGCCTCTATTAGTTATCAAATTTGGTGATGACTTCAATCACACCTCTAGATTTCCCATTTATCCTTCCTTAGTAGTTTTATCTAGATATTACCTATAGCTCTCCTTTAACGTGATAAAAAATGGATTAATATAGCAATGTACATGTATGCATGACTTGTTCATTATGACATCTAGTTATATATACATTTATGGTGATACACTATAGTGTGCAACCATAAGACTACAGTTATAGGTAACCGTGTTATAGGTTGCAAGGACAAACAATCTCATGTACAATAAAATGAGTTCTTATACATACATGAATTAGATGTTAGCATAAAGCATTCAATTAGTATATTATATAGCTTGCAATGTTTTTTTATATCATGAAAACTTAGTAGTTAAGTAGAACAATTGCTAGAAGTTATAGTTAATATGCACTAAGGAGCCAGGAAGTAAAACCTTCAATAAAAATTACTAAAGATTCATTTTCCATACATGTGAGCATATTATGGAGTCATAATTATGATTCGAGAATAGTTTATTCATGATATAGTAATTAGTGTAAATACATTAAGTACTCCAACTATTTATGAAATCAATTATATGTAACGGTGTTATGTACTATAGTCAAGCTACAAGTAAATAAAATACATGAGAAGGGAATCTTATACTATTTGTGTGACTTGTTACTTATGTGTGACATATTCTTATGAGTGAGTATAGTACTAAAAAAACAAAAAAATAAATAAATAACCCTATTATTGGGTCAAAATCATGAGTCAATGCTAATCAAAATTTATCTAATAAATTAAATAAGGGTATAACTTGGCTAATGTGATAGGACCAGTAAGTCAAATTTATAGTTGAATTTCATATTTGTTTTATGTATACATTTCCAAAATACATGTGATCTACATGGCATGATAAGGATTACATGACATTAAACAAAAATAGAACTTTTATTCACATGTGACTAATGTGTATTTATTAGGAGTGTGCTTAACACGTGATACCAAAAGTTATAAAGTGTATTAATAGTAATACACCATCGGGACTATTGATAAAGGGTACTCATCTTTAGTAAGTATAGTTAGACAATGATTTCTTCATATGCCTGAGTATATATTTAGATTTCACCTCGAATATGACAAAAATATGATTATGTCAATCTTTCCCAGATCGCATGTTAATGTAGTTTTTCTTCTTGCCATGCAGGTTATGGAAGTTCACAAAAGAGGGTACCCAGCTTGAGGGGCCTTGTCCGAGTCCCAGTATGCCTTACTACTACGAGAAACATCAAGAGTAGTAAATGCATTATATATGAAAAACCTTCTGAATATATGTTTGTATAAGAGACACAACTACATGGTAGCTCAATTGTAACTTGTATATGAGCAATATAGCTAACAAGACTATTATGGATAAGAGTGACTATATAGAGGCAGTCATATCTATACAGTTACATGTTGCCCTATTGGGATGAGGTGTCCCTTAAACAACTCTCCCCTATTTGGGAAAGAGTTGTGTTTTTGAGTTGTCATAATGAGTGAGGGACCTGGTGTTGTAATGATGTGATGTGTGTGTCACATGTATGCTATTTGTTGTGATCATTAAAGGATTGTTGGGGGATATTTGTTATAGGATACAAAAAAAAAATTTATAGGTAAAGGAAAGAAAAAAATTGGTAAGCCTCCGTATAGCTATCATGTTGCCAAATTTTTGTCTTAAGCCATCACTTAGTAAAATGCTTCAAATATAAATGCTTAATTAGTAACTAGAATTAGACAAGTCTACCATATAAGCCGATTAAACTAGTTATAGCCTTTTGAGCTAAGGCATAGATTCATATAGTGACACCTTCCACTAGGTATTTAGATGTCACCTAGGGGTAGGCTGTTACAGGAAGTTTTAGCTTAATACTATTTAACATTAATCATTATGTATTACCAATTTCTCAAACTATAACTTTTTCTTACCACATTTTTATATAAGATCACAAACTAATATGTCATTATCACATCACATGCTCCTAAGTTTATTAAAGTTCCATTAACTCTAAATATGTAATGCCTATAAATCTTAGTTTCATGAATAGTGCCTCCGAGGCATAAATAGTGTCTCCTGGGATGTTGGGCACCATATGATGTCTAGAAAGGGGCGTACTAGTTGTAAAATATTGACAGACCAAGAAATGAGGAAATTGAAATAATTAAAACTTTTAGCAAAATCGGTAAATCATTTGAGGCTCAGAATTAGTGAATAGTGACTTTAGTTGAGTTTGTACCGAAACAGCTTCGGGATATGCCCAGATAGACCTAAAAATATCATACCTTAAAGGTTAAAAATTCCAATGAGTCTATTGGTAAAGGAATTTTAATTTTCTAAAGTCATTTGATATTTATTTGGAATTCCTTGATTATGTAAGTGAATAATAACCCTAGTTCTCATTAGAATTTGGACCCAAGATTTTAGAGGCCCCTTAATTGGGAATTTTAGGAATTTTTGGCTCTAAAAGAAGTAATTTTAGAGATCTTAAAAAATTATCTTACATTTTTTAAGGTTAAATCATAAATAAGATTAATTATGACCATCTGATCACCACGTGGCCCAATTGGGGCCATCCACCATCTTGGGCATAGATGTGTATGTGTGTGCATATAAGTGATTAAAAGAAGTTATCTTCCTCCTTTAGCCTCTAAAAAGCTGATGCCATTCCCATGGTCCCTCCCACATTTTATTTCTTCACTTTTAACCCTTAAACACTCTATTTCTTCTATTTAAGGTAGCAAATCATGCCTTCACATTCTCTACATTAAGATTTTAGTGAAAGAAATGTAAGAAAAAGGTTATTTTGGGAGAAATGAACACTTGATGAATAGTGCCACTTTGATGGGTAAGTGAACTTTTTCGAGGTTTAGTATTTTTATTCTATAGTATTTGAGGTGTAAATGTTAGATATGGAAAGAGATTTCAATTTAGAGTTGTATAGAATTTTGTAGAATTTTTCTAAGCCAAAAACCTAATATCTTTGTGGTAAAATGGTAGAGTTGATAAAGAAAGAGGAAACCAAGAATTTTAGAGTGCAATTAGAATGTTCTAAAGTCTATTGTAAGTGAATTTAGTGAAAGTTACATTGCATGTTATGCATTTATGCAATTTGAGTGAATACGCTTGTGTATGGAAATGTTCAATTAAGAGTATGTATGAATTGGAATAGTGGTCGAATGATGTAACTTAGTGTGTATATATATATATGCTTGTGTGATTTTAACATACTTGGTATAAATTAACTAGTAATATGGTAATATACCTAATTGATATGCAAAGTATGAGAGAAAATGAATGAATAACCACTAATAAGCCATAACCAAATGATAAATGGTAATCGATCTATATGTCTAGGTGTAATAAGAATTGAATGATAAGGAATTTAATTGAATAAGTAACTATAAGTATGTTTAGAATGAGCAAATAATAAGAATTTAAAGGTATGTATTTGTATGACTCTATAGTACAACAATTGTTAATGTTAGGCATGAGTAAAGAAATCTTAAATAACAAATGAATATGTAAACTCAGGAATGTCTCATAAGGAAAATGAATTTAAAAGAATAGGTAATGAGTGGATAATGAGGAAATTATAGTGATGAGTGAGGAGTATGAATTATTGATAGGGCTATATGCACATGTAAACTTATGGGCACTATATAAGGATGATAAACTCAAAAGAATAAATAATAAATTAAGAATGAATGTAAACTAATATGATGGCCTGAGAGAGCAACTTATTAATGTCAGGTTGTGAATGTGGATTATATGATAGGTGGGTGTTGAGTAGTAGAAACAATGGGACTAGTCTAATTTACTTAAACAGGATTATGTAGAATGTTAACTATATGACCTTGAGATAAAGAATTTAGCAATTTATTAGAATGAATAATATCAAATGGTGATGATTTAATGAAATGAAAGTATATGGGGAATTGACCTAAAAAGAATTATAGAACTTTCCTTTAAAAGCATTGTTGATTATGCACGAAGAACTTATATAAAATATGATAAATTGAGTAAATGAGAATTGAGGTGCAAGACCTAGTAAAAAATATACTAGTTAATTAATGTGAAGTATAATATGAAATGGTTGATGGTATTAAAATGAATTCTTAAGGATAAGGTCAGATAGTATTCAATGTAAACTTATGAATCCATATTGAATTAAAGAAAGATGATAAATGATTGATTATAAATAAATGATGAAGGTGTGAGAAACTTATAGCCTATGTTAGTCAAACCACTTACTGGATAGGCTGACCAGTCAACTAGGAAGTTAGCAGCTACTAGAGGTTTTAGTCCTCTTGGGCAATTGCCTATTGATATGAGATAATAGGTGAA
>CANXYI010393113.1:0-18809 GCA_948208565.1 Hura crepitans | reverse complement strand
AATACTCATTTTAGTTTTAAAAATCCTTAATTAGTGCCATTAAGAGACTCATAAAATTTTAAGTCAAAATTCCATCGGTAGCTATAGTTACTATTCACCTACTAAAATAAAATATTTAGAATAAATATCAGATGACAATAGAAAATTAAAATTCCTTCACTACCATATAGATTGGAATTTTTAAGGTTTAGAATATGGTATTTTTGAGTCCATCCGGGCACATCCTGGAGCTGTCCCGGCATAATCTCATTTTATGTCACTATTCACTATTTCTTAACTCGAAATGATTTATTGATTTTGTTAAAATTTTAAATTATTTCATTTTGTTCATTTTCTAGCCCGTCAAAGTTTTATCACCAATACGTCCCTTCCTAGCCTTACTAAGGTGCCTCAACTTGCAAGGAACACTATTCATGCCAAAGAGGTACTGTTTATGGAACTTAGACTTACGAGCGTTACATAATGTTTACTCTAAAGATATGGAGGCATTATCTCTATGGAGAAAAATGTTATGTTTATATAGATCATAAGAGTCTAAAGTATCATCCCACTCAGAAGGAACTGAAATTGAGGCAAAGAAGATGGTTAATAAAGGATTTTGATTGCCTTATTGACTATCATCCATAGAAAGCTAATGTGATCGTAGATGCTATTCGTAGAAAGTTCATATCAGCTTTGAGAGTCATGATTGTCAAGTTGAAGTTGCTAGATGATAGGGCTTTATTAGCAGAGTTGTAGATTGAGCTGAGTTTGCTACAAGTAAAAAAAGATTAAAAAATTAATCATAGGCTTATAAATGTCATTAGCATGATTTAATAGGGAAAGCCTACTGAGTATGAGATCAAGGAAGATGGCTATCTATATTATTATGATCTTCTATATATACCTGATGTAAAGGAATTGATGAAATAGATTTTGCAAGAAACCCATAATGCTCTATATGCTATGCATCCTAGTAGTACCAAGATGTATTAGCACTTAAAGATAGTTTATTGGTGACTAGGTATAAAGAGAGATGTAGCTGAGTATATGATTAAATGCCTTACTTGTCAGCAAGTTAAGATGGAGTATCAAGTTTCACTTGGATTGCTTCATCCTATAGCAATATCATAATGGAAATGGGATAGAGTCACTAAAGATTTTGTGGTTAGGCTACGAATGATCAGGAGTAAATGTGATTCAGTTTGGATAGTAGTTGATAGATTGACCAAGTCAGCACACTTTATACCTATGAGAATGGATTACTCCTTAGGGAAGTTGGCAGAGTTATCTATTGATGAGATTGTTCGATTGTATGGTGTTCTGTCATATATCATATTTGATCGGGATCTAAGGCTTAAATCGAGATTTTGGAAAAAGCTTTATAATGCCTTAGGTACTCGACTTAGTTTCAGTATAGCTTTTCATCTATAGATGGATAGCTAATTAAAAAGGATTATCTAGGTTCTTTAAGATATGTTGAGAAGTTGTGCTATTAAGTTCAAGGGAAGTTAGGATCATTATCTATCATTAGCAGATCTTGCCTATAATAATAGTCACCAGGCAAGTTTAGGCATGGCTCCTTATAAAGCCTTATATGGGACAAGATGTAGAACTCCCTTACGTTGGAATGAGCTTAGTGAGAACAAGCTTAAGGGTGTTGAGGAGAAAATGAAGATTGTCAAAGAAAGGCTTAAGGAAGATTCAGACAGATAAAAGTCTAATGCAGATTTGAAGAGAAAAGATATTTAGTATGAAGTGAGAGATAAGGTGTTTCTCAAGGTATCTCTATGGAAGAGGGTTTTAAGATTTGGTGAAAAGGGTAAGTTAAGTCCACGGTTCATTGGCCCATAAGAGGTAACTAAACATGTAAGACTATTGGCTTACAAACTAGCTTTACCTCCTGATGGCTTATTGTAACGCCCATAATCTGAAGCTCTGTGAACAATGCCATAGGGCCTGGAAAGTGTGTCGGGGTTTTTAGGTCACTTGCATGTAGATCGACCAGTGGCACTGGTCATGAAACTTCAAGGGGCTTAAAGTTAATGAAAAAGTTGAAATTTAAAAATTTAGTAGAACTAATAAATCATTCTAAGCAGTAAGGAGTGCATATGTGCAATAAAAATTTTTCGGGTTGGGATTGACCTGGGATGTGCCCGAACAGACTCGAAAATATTAGACCCTAAAGCTCAAAATTCCATTGAGTCCATTGGTGAAAGAATTTTTGAAATCAGAGGTCATTTGCAAATTCTCAAAATTTTTGAGGTTGGCACGCAAATTGAGGCAATTTAAAAACTATCTTATCGATGGAATCTGGCCACAAAAATTTACGAGCAAATAGAGGGGATTAAAATAGGAAATTTAAAACAAATAACATAATTTTTTGAGGTTCAAGTGAATTTCTATCAATTTTTGAAGTTTGCCAAAAAATTGGGATGGTTCGGGATTATTGGGACCACTTTTGACATGTCAAGGTGGGCTCTACTTCTTGCCAAGTGGACATGTAAAGTTGCCAAGTGGCAAATGAGCTTTGACAAGTGGATTTCCACTTGGCCATGAACAAAAGCTTTCTCCTCCATTTCTTGCAAGTGCCGACGCCATAGAGGGAGGAGAAAAGCCATAACTCTCTCTTTTGACTACCAAATTGGGTGATTCTAGTTGCTAAAAATTCTTCTATGTGTTAAGCACCATGAGGAACAAGAATTAAGTAGAAAGGAGTTGTCATTTGGGAGATAGAATTCATACAAGTTGGCTGGTTTAGAGCAAATTAGAATAGTGTATTTGAGGTGAGTTTTGAGTGATTCTTCCCTTTCCCTTATAATTTTTGGCTGCCATTTGATGCTAGGACATGCTTAAGACATGTATGATTGTGTGTATAAGCTATTAGTGGCCGTTGAAGGGCAGTTTGGAGCCTATAAAGAAAGGAGAAGCTACCATGGCAAGCTGGACAGATTGGGGTGCTTGAAGGTTTTAAGGCTTTCTTTCACAAGTAAGTGGACTTCAAGCCTTTTCTTCATGTCTTAGGGTGCCTAGGCTATGAAGACTTGAGCTAGGATAGCTGGAATATTGAGTTTGAGGTTGATTTTCCTTTCTTGGTAGTGTTGGTTAACTTGAGAATTTAGTGGAATTGAGAATGTTGTTTTAGTGGTTGCTTAATTGGCTTTACATGCTTGTTGAATTTGATGCCTATGGTTGTTTGAATGGGAAGTTTGCTACTTATGATGAATATTTAGAAATTGTTTGGCATGCTAAGATGTGAACTATAGAAATTGGATGTGGAAGTTACCATGAGTTGGGTATATCTGCTTGTGGCTATGAGCTATCATAAGGGATTTTTAGTAAGGTTGTTTTGTAACCTAGCACTATTGGCTTGAAATGAGATGTTTATGAGTATTTTTTGTGTTCATGGCATGTATATATGATTGAATATTGTTATCATATGAAATTTGAGTCCATTTTCTCCTAAGTACTAGAGAGCTTAATCATAGCATGTTGGTATGAAATTTAAGTTTGTTAAAGTGTTAGTTAAGTACATTACAATGGCTTGATAATTAACACGAAATGGTTATGGAATTAATTAAGTACATGACATATTGATATTATAATATACACTTTGAAAATATGTCTTTCAAATGGCTAAAAAGGATTGGACTAAAACATGTAGCTAAGGCTTGAAATAACACCTAAAAAGTGGCTTGAAGTGTGCAATGTACATACACTATTGCTTGTGCCTTAAGTGGCTAAATTTGAGACCTTTGCATGTTTGGCTATTGTGCCTAGTAGTTGGCCTAGAAATTAGCCCAGTTATAGTTGGCTTTATGTCCAGAAATGTACTTAAAAGAACAGTGAAAATTAAGTTAAATTTGGACTTAAAATAATCCCAGGAATTGACTTTAAAAGTGGTCAAAATGACTTATAACTATCCTGTTGACCTATACCTGAACCAAAAATGTCACTAGATAGAAAATATTAACTTTTTAAGTATTAATGCCATGATAAATCATAACATATGACACCTTGACTTTTGGTCATAGTAGACTTAAATTTTCTTATGGAATTTTACCCGGTATAGCCAAAATGTGGTTATACTAGTCTAGCTAAAAAAATAAAGTTTGAGATAAAAATTTTAATTGTCTATTTTTGAAACATAAATATTATAAGAAAATTTTTGGTCAATAAATGAACTTAAATTGAGCTACTTGGCCCATTAGTTAGACACCCACTAGATGAGTTGACCAATTAACTTAGGGTTTTACGGCTGCTAGTTATCTGATATTTAGACAGTTAATTTTATTAGTGGTTGGAGAGGTTTACGGATTGATCTCCATTGATAATGATTAGTTATGGCTAGGGGGGCCTACGGGCTAATCTCCATTATGTCACAGTTAATATTTACCTGTATCTGGAGAGGCTAAGGCTGATCTCCATTATGGCATGCATGCCGATGCAGCAACGTAGGTCTAGAATGGGGACCACTACACTAGTTTATTTTCCCTCTAGATCTAGTGTATTTAAGTGTCATCTTCCTAGTTAAGCTAGTGAATTAAATTAAGTTATAAGTAGAATAATTATGGGAGGTAAAGTTTAAGCATAATTGAATGATTTTTTTGAGAAATTGGTAAAATACAGTAAAAAGAGCATTTTAGTCATTTTTCACATATGTTACAAATAAAGTGATTTTTGTAAAGTATGCATGTTAAAAGTAATAATACTGACTCTAAATAATTTATTTGAGTCAAAAATGTTGTTTCAGACCTTATAAATATCTTAGGGGTATTTTAGTAATTTGGCTCCCCAGTGAATAATTAAATTATATAATGAAGTAAAATCATTTCTTAAACTATATAGGTGTGTAAATGATATAATGCCATGATTAAAATGCTTTAAGTTCACCACTGAGTATCTTGTATACTCAACATACCTATTTTGGTGTGTAGGTACACAATAGCAGGAACTTGCCTCGTGAAGCATGACGATAGTGGTTCATAGGATACAAGTGAAGAATTTTGAATTAATTTTTGTATAGTTTTGATATCCATGTACTTAGGTGGGAATTGGGTAGAAAAATGTATGTAAGCTATGGACATGTAATGTATTTCAGTAATTATAACCTACTGATGTAAATAAGGTATTTCTGTATGCTTTTCTTATGATTGTATGAATAGTTGTGATGTGTGATGTTGATGTGAGCCTGAGGCTCTATTTATGAATGTTTTATCTATGGCTAGAGGCTTGAGTTTGATGTGTGCTTAAGTGAATGTTAGGCTGAGAATGGGGGACTAGAAGGGTCCAGGTGTTGTGAAATGTTTATAGAAGTGTTAAACAGGCTTGTAAAATATTTTGGGATAGGACCCGAATAGTCGTTATGCTATCGAATTTTCTAAGATTTTAAAAAATAGTTCGTAATTATCTCTAAGTGGCATGTTTGTATGGCTATACCTTGATAACATATAAAACCTATGGAAAGTGAATTTAGAAACAATGTAAGTTTAATGGATACAAGTAATACAAGTAATATGAATGGTATTAGTAACTTAGAAGTACGTGCATCACTACTGGGGTCTCTTAGGGGATCCAATAAGGGGTGTCACACTTATAAACTAGCTTTACCTCCTGAGTTATAGTAGATACATGATACATTTCATGTGTTGATGCTTAAGAGATACAGATTGGACCCATCATATGTACTATCAGCCAAAAAAGTAGAGATTTAGCCAAATCTATCCTATAAAGAAGTGCCAGTGAGAATTCTAGCTTAAAAGGTTAATGGGTTATGGAACAAGATTGTGCCTCTAGTAAAAGTATTATGGTGACATCATGGCATGGAAAAGGTAATTTGGGAAAGTGAGGTTGAGACAAAAAAGCAGTATCAATATTTATTTGAACAAGGTAATTCGAGGATGAAATTTCTTTTAAGAGGGGAAGAAATGTAATGCTTCAAAAATCACAACTTATGAATAGTATTTCTTGAAACCTGGGTTGCATTAATCTTATTAATTGGAATTATTAGTCATAAAATAATTTTAGACAAAATTTGGAGTCAATCTAAAGTCATTTAGATGGTTAAAAATGATTGTTAATATTTTTTTACAATGTCACATGAATAATGACCTAGTTTTAGCTAAAATATAAAATATTCAATTTTTACTCAAAAAATTCTGGGACTTATACAATTTGATACTTAAACATTCCAAATAATCCATTCGTATTGAATTTAGAATTTTTAAATATCGAAAAGTATTTTTATTAATTGGTCAAAGATATTAAATTACCTTTTATTCGTATTTTTAAACTTTTTGAACATGGGTTTTTATGAGGTTCAAGGATTATATTTTATATATTAATTAGGGCATAAAGTTGTGCTTATTGATGTTTAATTAAGTAAGATATATTTTAAAGTGAGATTTTTTTAGAAGGAATTTTATGGGCCATTGAATCTTGCCTCTTTTAATCTAACCATTCATTTACACCATATAAAAGGGTCAATTTTTGTTCAACATTAGAATAGTGTGGTAGCCTCCACCCTTCCCTTTGTCCCTCTCCAACTGATGTCATTGAAGCCCCTCTCTAAGTCCATTTTTTTCTTTTTCTTCCACTCATCCACCACCAATCTTCCTCATCCAAGCCATTAAACATTACCTTTATAATCCCTAGACCTTTATTCAAGTGAGAAATTAAGAAGATTTTAGAGAATTTGTGATATTTTACATAAGGGTAAATAGTAACTATTTTTTAATCGGGCAAGTTTTTTAGGGTTTTGACATTTTTCTTATGGTCTAGAGGTGCCTAAGAACATATTAATTTTGTTAGATTGATTTTTGGAAGTGTATATGATTTTTGGTGATTTTTCTAAGTTTCTACCTATTATGTATAATGTAGAAAAGGTGGAGGTAAGCAAAGAAAATGGGAAAGGCAAGGTTTAATAAAGTCCTTAGGTGTATTTTAACCTTAATAGTAAGTGTATTCATGTTGGCATGTGTATGTGTAGTTAAATTTGATGTGTAAGTGTGAATGTGAAAGGAGAATTTAATGCTCATTATGTTTAAATGGCTTGTAATTGGGTGTTAGGTGTAAATACATGTTAGTCATAAAATATATGATAAATGATTTGAGGAAATTTGATGGTCATGTACATTTCTTATGGTTGCAGAAATTATGGGGAAAGTGTTATGTGTATTTATATTGATAAAGTTATGTGTAAATGTGCTAGTTTGATGATGTGTATATGAATATGCTATAAATATGTTATGTTGAAAATTAGGTATCCATAGATTGTTTGTCAAGTGAGGCTAAATGCCTCTAATTATAGGATGTATATGTTGTTAGCTTATAAAGTCATGAATTATTCTTAAGGATATTGTAATTAGAATTATGATGAAAATATGGTATATGTTATTATTGATGGTATTTTATGAATTGGCCAAAATAACTCTTGATTATTTTTTAAATTGAGTGATGTGAATATGTAATGTTAAATAGTTAGAAAAATGGCATGTGACCATATGAAAGTATGTATTTATGTATGTCTTAACGGTGGGCGAATGCATAGGTATGACATTTTAAATGGTTGAACTACTCATAAGAAGTTTTATGAGAGATAATAAGTATGTACATGTTTCATTGATGCATGTAAAAGTGTGAAAACTTGATATGGCTAGATAAACTACAAGGGAAATGTATGTTGATTTTTCTAACGGTATATGATGAATATGTTCGAATGTGAACATTATAATATGGAAATGCCTATTTTTGTGATTAAGGCTTACTTATGGCTAATATGTATACATTCAATTGATGAGCTTACAATTGAGCTACAATAACATTGTAATGATTCGAAAATTCTGACTCTCATGAATAGTACTTTACGGGGAGAATAGTGCTTTTTGAAACCTGAGTCGTACTAAGTGTACTAATGGGGGGTATTAATTATGAGAGAATTTTGGGCAAAGTTTAAAGCCAATCTGAAGTCATTTGGATGGTTAAAAAAGCTAAAAAAGATTTTATGGCAGTGCCTTATGAATAGTGCTGTAAGCAAAGCTGAAACGTAAAATAATTCAAAAGTTGCACAAAATAATCTAAAAATATTACAACCTGATACTTAAATATTTTGAATAGATCAGTGGCTTTGGAATCAGAATTTTTAGATATCGAAAAGTATTTTTACTGAGTTTTTGGCTAAGGAAAAATGATAATTTTTTGATTTTTTTCGTCTTTTGAGCCCGATACTTTAGGTGTCTATGGGATTTATATTTACCTAATTTTTGAAATCAATTTTGAGGAATTTTGATCATTCTAGAGGAAAGAAAAAAATTGTAAAAACAAAAATAAAATAATTTCAAAAAAACTATAAATACCTAAAAAATTCATTTTTCCTTCCTATTCCTTTCCTTTTCTTTCTCTTTCTCTCATCCATTTCCCTCAAAAACCCACCACTCTCCCCCTACTTTTTTTTCTTCTTTCTCTTCTACACCCACTTCAAAAAATGGTTTTCGAGAGGTAAAGCATCTTGAGATGAAACTATAGATACCAAGATTGCTTTATTTGGTGGAGAATCTCGAGAGGAATTAGGCTTTCCTTCCCTAGGTGAATAGTGATCAAGTCACAATTGGATAATTTTTATTCCATTTCAATATTTTTCCTAGGTCCCTTAGGTGCCTAGGTGCATGAATTATGTTCTAGTTTTGTCTAAAATGGATGTTTATGTAATGTATGGTGAAAAATGGTGAAAACACCATTATGTAAGCTTACATGTGATGAAATGAACATGTGTGTGCTTATAGTTATGGCCGAATACCTCTAATGTGAAAATGATGTGTTTTAGATGCAATTGTGGCATAAAATGAATATATGAGTAATGTATGGGAAAAAAGGCATAAATGTGATTGTGAGTGGTTTAACATGTTTAAATGCATAAATGTGGGCATATGAGAGTGGCCGAATGCCACCATGACATAAATATGGATTTTTACCATGTAACGAGGCTTTATGTGTTTTATATCGATAAATGCTAATATTATGTGTAAAATAGCATGCTGATGTGAGACGTGGCTTGTATGTCAATGTTTGATACATTATACATTATAAGGCATAAATGCATGACAATGATGTAAAATAAATGTGCTCGATAAGGGAAGTGCATGTATGATGTATGTTATGGCCGTATAAGGCTTAGTAGTGCTTTAAATGGCTTATTGATGTATTAATGAGAACTAAGATGCATAGATATGTTTTATGACATTGTAACGTGTTAATAAAGATGTTAAAGAGTTGTGCACATACATTGAAGGCCTTATGCTTGAGTGGGCCAAATGGTGCATGAGTTTAGGCATGTGAATGCATGTGATGCTATATGTTGATGTTTTGAGTTATTACACCTAGGTGATGTGATCTTTCAGTGGTAATAAGCTTATGTAAGCCTAAGTTGGCTACATGATGTGATTATATGCTTTATGTTATGGGCATATGTTTTTAGGCCTTATTAGTGTCCAAAATGGCCAATGAGACGAATTATGTGATAAAATGGTGTCAAATGTATAAATGGCTTAACTGACATAATATGATGAGTTTAATGATGCCTATATAGTTAGACAACCTAGTTTGGATAGGTTGACCAGTCAACTAAGATTTTTAGCAACTGTTACCTTACCTTCAGGTATGAGACCTATGGGGCCACCGATCTACGTGTCAATGGGCATGAGTGCCTATGGGCCTATGTTCTACATGTAGATGTGCAAAAGTGCCTGTGGGCTAATGTTTCTATGTATCTTCAAATGCGAGTGCCTACGGGTATGTTTTTACATATCTTCATATGTGAGTGCCAATGGGCCTATGTCTATATACCTATGGGTGCGAGTGCCTTTAAGCAAATGATATCCACTATCTAGCCTTTGATAGTTGTCTCTTTGATATGGGCGTTGGTTAAACAATATAAAGACTTAAAAATGATGATGTGGTATAAAGATGTTTATGAAACCAAAAATTTAATTAATGCATGACTATGAGGCTATAACATGAAATGTATGTTTTTAAGCTTCCTATAATTGTGTATTATGAGGAGGTAAATGCACATGTTAAGCTTATGGCTCATTTTACTTATGTTGATGATAGTTATGCTATATGTATGAATATAATGTGGGATATGCATATTTCTTGACATGCATGTATATCAAAAATGCTAGTTTGTTATTAACCATATTGTATGCTTACTATTTATAGCATGTCATAATATTGATATGCAATGAACAATTACGTGATATAATTGGCATATTCATGTTAAAGTGAGTACACCACTAAGCGAAAGCTTAGTGCATTGCTTTGTATGCAATGCATAGGTAATTAAACAACAAATTAGAGTCAAAGCTTCTGACCTATAGGAGAACACGAAGACTACACATTTTGGGTACTTTTTGTTTCATTTTGTAAAATGATGATGATGATGTAAACATAGATAGTGCTGCTTTTGTGATTCTAGAGGGATTGGGCCTAATTTGTAAACATGGGTCAATTTTTTTAACTTAAACTGTACTTATTTCAAAAGCTTTATATTTCTTGCATGACTTGTATGATATCTCTTGATATTGCATGTGAGAATGTTACTTGTGATGAGATTGAGGCTCTGTGTTGATTTTTATGATGATTAGAGGGTTAGGAGGACCTAATTAGAGTTGTGTTGTGTTGTTTGTTATTTTAAAAGTGTTTTTAATAGGTGTACTATTTGGAAAAGTGTCTCGGTATAGCCATTATACTACCAAATTTTTGACACGATGACCCCATTAGTTACCTAGTAAAGTGTGTCAAATGGTTTTTAGTGTTTTTATAACTCCTTAAGTTAAGGAATGTTTTAGTTAATAAAATTTTTGATTTAATTGGTTTTTATAAGTAGCGAAATTGGATATTGAGATACGTGCATGCTCTTTATTTGGGTTCGGTGTACGGGATGGATAAAGGGTGTCACACTTATTAGTATTGGAGTTCTAGTTTAGGCTTTCCTCTAAACCTATAGGTTGCACAAAAGCATTGTAGTATGTTTACATCATAACATTTTACATGTGTGGTTCATAATTTTTTTCTCTTACCTATAGATATAGAAATGAATAGTAGCAAAGAAGAGGAAGTAGAAAGCCATGCTCTTATGACTATTCGGCAAGGAGGGGCACAACCAGAGTATGTGACCTCTAGTGATATGAGACGTGCTGCACATGAACAACAGGGTCAGCCAACTTGGCTACAGATGATATTAATGTCCATCAGGCAGGCGATAGTGGCTGTTGTTGCTACAGTTGCTATAGTTCATAAAGTTCCACCTTTAGTACCTCAAGGGCAGCATGCTTTTTAAAAGATGTACATAGAATGGTTATTGAAGAATAGGGCTGAGTTTTTTAAGGGTAAGAAGCTAGATAAGTCGAGTAAAGCTGAGTATTGGCTAGATCAGATGATTAGGATTATACAACAGTTGAAGTGTCCTTAGGAGGAGTATACAACGTGTATTACTTTTATGCTATCAGAAGAAGCTTTAAAGTGGTGGGAGACCATTTGCAGAGCATAAGATGGCTACTGATCTTAATTGGGAGTTCTTTCTTCAAAAATTCAAGAAGAAATACATAATTGAGCATTACATGGATCAGAAGTTCCAAGAGTTTATGGACTTATGGTAGACGTATAAGACTATATTTGAGTATGAGAAGGAGTTTGCTCACTGGAGTTGATCTACCAAGGTAGTGGTGGCTATAGAGGAAGACCGCTACAAGAAGTTTAAGAAGGCGTTGAATCTGGACATTATGCATCAAGTTGCTCTAATGCAGATAAGGGATTTTTTAGCCTTGATAGCAACTTGTCATACCATAGAGATGGCTCACCAGTTGAGATAGAAGAGAGATAGCTTTAAGAAGAGATCTTATGATTAGGGACAGGGTAGTTCTAGTTATATAGCTGATAAGAAATAGAAAAGGGGTCAGTCCAGGCAATAACAAAGCAAGCAGTCATATCGAACTCAAAAGTTAGGGCAGGGTTCTAGAGTATAGACTTAGACATCAGGTGCTCTTAGATCTATTGTCGATAGTGTGTCGACATTAGTTTGTGAGACTTGCCATAAGAGATACTAAGGTGTATGTTGGAAGGCTACAGCAGGAGTTTCTAGGGGTTATAGCTCCAGAGAGCATTTTCAAAGGGACTATTCAGTTAGCCATTTAAGTCATCATAGAAGAGAGACACCAAGGGTAAAGCTAGGGCCAATCAAAAAGACAAGTAAAAAATTAGAGCTCAAGCCAGGTAGTATGACATACGGGTTAGAGAAGAGGCAAATGCTCTAAAGGTTAAGTAGGTATTTTCCATATCTTTAATTTACCTACTTTAGCACTAATATACCCGAGGTCTATGCATTCATATATCCTGTATAGCATGGGTTATAGAATAGGGTTTAGAGTCAGATAACCTTGGTTTTGATATGATGGTTACCAATCCTATAGGACAACACATCATAGTGAACAAAGTATACAAAGACTGTCCTTTGTCAATACAAAGACATATTTTCTTAGTGGATCTTATAGAATTTCCATTTAACGAGTTCGATCTTATTTTAGGCATGGATTGGTTGTCTAAATATCATGCCGTAGTGGATTGCAAGAGGAAAAGGATCACGTTACAAGCTAGTGATGGGTCAAAAGTGACATTGATTAGTGAGAGATTGGATTGCATGGCTAATATAGTATTAGTAGTTATGGCTAGATGGATGATGCAAAAGAGTTGTCAAGCTTACATTGCATATATGGTTGACACTAAAAAGGAGGTATCAGAAGCAAGTTAGATTCCTATTATGGCTGAGTTTAAGGATGCTTTCCTAGATGAACTGCCCAGTTTACCACTTGAATGGGAGTTAGAATTTGGAATTAAAGTGATACCAGGCATAACACTAGTTTCCATAGCTCCGTACAGGATAACTCTTACAGAGCTAAAATAGTTGAAGATATAGTTGTAAGAGCTTTTTAATAATGATTTCATCGGATTGAGTGTTTCACTATGGGGAGCATTAGTTCTGACCATCAAAAAGAAGGACGATTCTTTGAGGCTTTGTGTGGATTATAGGCAGTTGAACAAAGTCACCATAAAGAACAAGTATCCCTTACCATAGATCAATGATCTTTTTAATCAACTTAGAGGGGTAAGTGTCTTCTCTAAGATTAATCTTAGATTCAGGTATTATCAACTGACAGTGAAAGAGGTAGACATACACAAGATGACTTTTAGGACTAGATATGGTCATTATGAGTTCCTAGTGATGCCTTTTGGGTTAATAATGCACCGACGGCATTCATGGATCTCATGAACCAAATTTTTAGGCCATTTCTAGATCAGTTTGTAGTAGTCTTCATCGATGACATCCTTGTGTATTCTAAAGACTGAGAAGAGTATGAAAAGTATCTATGAATAGTTTTATAGATCTTGAGGGATGGGAAGATTTATGCTAAACTCAACAAGTGTGAGTTTTTGCTAGAGGAAGTTTCATTTTTGGGGCATATAGCATTAGTAGATGGCATAAAGGTCGATGCTAGCAAGATTTAGGCGGTGATGGAGTGGATACCACATAGGAATACAATTGAGATCATGAGTTTCTTAAGTTTGGCTGGATATTATAGAAGGTTTGTCAAGGGGTTTTCCTTGATGGCATCCCCTATGACACGTATTTTAAGGAAGGATGTAAAATTTAAGTGGGACAGTAGATGTTAGAAGAGTTTTGATAAGCTCAAAAGTATGTTAATTGAGGCTTTGATTTTGGTTCAGCCAGTATCAAGAAAAGAGTTCACCATATATAGTGATGCCTTATTGAATGGGTTGGGATGTGTGCTCATGTAGGATGGCAAAGTTATTGCTTATACTTTGTAGCAATTAAAACCTCATGAGAAAAATTACCCGACACTTGACTTAGAGCTTATAGCCATTGTGTTTGCTTTAGAGATATGGAGGCATTATCTTTATGGGGAAAAGTGCTATATCTTCACTGACCACAAGAGTCTGATGTATCTATTGACATAGAAAGAGTTAAATTTGAGGCAAAGAAGATGGATGAAGTTGATGAAGGATTATGATTGCCTTATTGACTACCTCCTAAGAAAGCTAATGTGGTTATGGATGCCTTGAGCAGGAAGTTTATGTTAGCTTTGAAGGCGATGCTTGTCAGTTTGAAGCTACAGGATGATGGTGGTTTGTTAGTTAAGTTACAAGTCAAGCCAAGTTTGATATAGGCAGTGAAGGATTCATAGAAGTATGATCATAGGCTTTAGAGTATCATGAGTATAATCCAAGCAGGGAAGTCTACCAAGTTTGTGATCAAGGAGGATGGTTATTTATTTTATCATGAGTGCCTTTGTGTACCAGATAGTGAAGATGTAAGACAATAGATTCTATAAGAAGCACACAGTGCACCATATGCTATTATCTTGGTAGTACTAAGACATATTAGGATTTAAAGACGGTCTATTGATGGCCGAGCATGAAGAGAGACATAGTTGATTATGTGACTAGATGCCTCACTTGTTAGCAAGTGAAGGTTAAGCATTAAGTTCCTTCTAGTTTGCTATATCCTATAGCAATCCCAGAATGGATGTGGGATCGAGTCACTATGGATTTTATGATTGGACTATCGATGACCAAGAACAAGCATGATTTTGTTTAGGTGGTGCTTGATAGATTAACCAAGTCAGCTCACTTCATTCTTATAAGAAAGAATTATTCCTTGGAGAAGTTGGTTGAACTGTACATTAATGAGATAGTTTGGCATCACAGACTGCCATCTTCTATTATTTCATATGAAGATCCCCATTTTACATCAGGATTTTGAAAGAAACTCTAAAATGATTTTGGAAGAAACTCTAAAATTCTTTAGGAACTAGGCTTAGTTTCTGCACAGCTTTTCATCCTTCAACAGATGGGTAGTTAGAGAGGCTTATTTATGTGCTTAAGGATATGCTATAAGCATGTTCCATAGAGCTTAAAGGCAGTTGGGATAAGTATATCTCTTTGGTAGAGTTTGCTTACAATAATAGTTACCAGGCAATCCTTGGTATGGCTCCTTATGAGGCATTGTATGGTAGATGATGTAGGACTCCTTTATGTTAGAGTGAGTTGAGTGAGCACAACCTTATAGGATTGGATTTGGTTAAGGATGTTGAAGAAAAGGTAAAGATCATCAGAGAAAGGCTAAAGGTTATTTCAAATAGACAAAAATCCTATACAGATTTAAAGAGAAGAGACATCAAGTATGAAGCTAGTGATAAGGTCTTTTTTAAGGTATCTCCATGGAAAAAGGTGTTGAAGTTCAGTTAGAAAGAAAAGTTGAGTACGAGGTTCATTGGGCCATACAAGATCACAGAACGTGTGGGTCCATTGGCCTACAGACTAGTTTTACCTCCAGAGTTGTAGCAGATTCATGATGTGTTTCATGTCTCGATGCTAAGAAGGTACAGATCGGACCCTTCACATGTGTTGATAGCTGAAGAAGTGGAGATATGGCTAGACTTGTCATATGAGGAAGAACATGTAAGTATCTTAGCTAGAAAAGTTAAGGAATTGCAGAACAAGACAATGTCGTTAGTGAAGGTTTTGTGGCGACATCACGACATGGGAGAGCAAAGCTCAGATGAGAGAGCGGTATCTACATTTCTTTGAACTAGGTATGTCGAGGATGACATCTCTTTTAATAGAGAAAGAAATATAATGAACTGAAAATCCCGACTTTCATGAATAGTACTTTTCGAGGTGAATAGTGCTTCCTGAAACTCAAGTCGCACTAAGTGTACCAATGGGGAGTATTAATTATGAGAGAATTTTTGGCAAAGTTTGAAGCCAATCTGAAGTCATTTGGGTGGTTAAAAATGCTAAACAAGATTTACGGCAGTGTCTTATGAATAGTGCTATAGGCAAAGCTGAACCGTAAAATAATTCAAAAGTTGCTCAAAATAATCCAAAAATATTACAACTTGATACTTAAATATTCCAAATAGACTATTAGCTTTGGAATCAAAATTTTTAGATATCGAGAAGTATTTTTACCGAGTTTTTAGCTAAGGAAAAATGCTAATTTTTCGATTTTCTTTATCTTTTAAGCCCGATTCTTTAGGTGTTTATGAGATTTGTATTTACGTAATTTTTGAAACCCATTTTAAAGAATTTTGATCATTCTAAAGGGGAGAAAAAAATTGTGGAAACAAAAATAAAATAATTTTGGAAAAACTATAAATACCCCAAATATTCATTTTTCCTTCCTATTTTCTTCCTTTTCCTTCTCTTTCTCTCCTCCCTTTCCCTCAAAAACCTGCCACTCTCCCTCTCCCTTTTTTATTTTTTCTCCTCCACACCCACTTCAAAAAATGATTTCTAAGAGGTAGAACATCCCGAGATGAAACTATAGACACCAAGATCGCCTCATTTAGTGGAGAATCTCGGGAGGAATTGAGATTTCTTTCCTAAGGTGAATAGTGACTAAGTCACAATCAGGTAATTTTCTTTGCATTATGATATTTTCCTAGGTCCCTCAGGTTCCCAAGAGTGTGTGTATATGCTCATTTTATTTTTTGGAGCTATATATGATTTTTCATGATTTTTTTTAAATCGAACCTATTTGAATTTGTAGGTGAGAATTTGAACCGAGCTTTTTGAGGTAAGGAGATGGCCTAGGATAGCTATGAACATACCTGATAACTATTTTTGGTATTTGTAATCACTTTAAAATGAATGAAAAATGCTTGAAAGTCATTATCTGTATTTATGACATATTGTGCATTAATGGCCATTATATGTGTAATGCATGAATTAGTTAAGCATTGTTGTTGGGTGATATAAATGTGTATTATGGATGATATATGTGTGGCTTGTAAGGGCCGAATGCCTCATGTAAGCTAGCTGCATGAATTATGTGCTAGTTTTGCCTAAAATGGATGTTTATGTAATGTATGGTGAAAAATGGTGAAAATGCCATTGTGTATGGTTACATGTGATGAAATGAACATGTGTGTGCTTATAGTTATGGCTGAATGACTCTAATGTGAAACTGACGTGTTTTAGATGCAATTGGGGCATCCAGTGAATATATGAGTCACGTCTGGAGAAAATGGCATAAATGCAATTGTGCGTGGTTTAACATGTTTAAATGCAAGAGTGTGGGCATATAAGAGTGGCCGAATGCCACCATGACATGAATATGGATTTTTGCCATGTAATGAGGCTTTATGTGTCTTATATCGATAAATGCCAATACTATGTGTAAAATGGCATGTTGATATGAGACGTGGCTTGTATGTGAATGTTTGATGCATTATGCATTATACGGCATGAATGCATGACAATGATGTGAAATAAATGTGCTCGACATGAGAAGTGCATATATGATATATGTTATGGTCATATAAGGCTTAGTAGTGCTTTAAATGGCATATTGATGTATTAATGAGAACTAAGATGCATATATGTGTTTTATGACATTGTAATGTGTTAACAAAGTTGTTAAAGAGTTATGCATATACATTGAAGGCCTTATGCTTAAGTGGGCCGAATGCTGCATGAGTTTAGGCATGTGAATGCATATGATGCTATATGTTGATGTTTTGAGCTATTACACCTAAATGATGTGATCTTTCGGTGGTAATGAGCTTATGTAAGCCTAAGTTGGATACATGATGTGATTATGTGATTTATGCTATGGGCATATATTTTTAGGCCTTGCTAGTGTGCAAAATGGCTAATGAGATGAATTATGTGATAAAATGGTGTAAAATGTATAAATGGCTTAATTGACATAATATGATGAGTTTAATGATGCCTATATAGATAGACAACCTAGTTTAGATAAATTGATCGATCAACTAGAATTTTTAGTAGCTGCTAGCTTACCTTCAGGTATGAGACCTATGGGGTCACCGATCTATGTGTCGACAGGCATAAGTGCTTATGGGCCTATATTCTAGGTGCCGATGAGCATGAGTGCCTATAGGTTGATATTTTTATGTATCTTTTGATACGAATGCCTACAGGCCTATGTTTCTATGTATCTTTAGATGTGAGTGTCGATGTGCTAATATTTCTACGCATCTTCGAATGTGAGTGCCTACGAGCCTATGTTTATATACCTATATGTGTGAGTGCCTTCAAGCCATTGATATTAACTATCCAGCCTTAAAAAGTTATTTCTTTGATGTGGGCATTAGTTAAACAATATAACAACTTAAAAATGATGATGTGGTATAAAAATGTTTATAAAACTAGAATTTGATTAATACATGACTACGAGGCTATAACATGTAATGTATGTTGTTAAGCTTCCTATAATTGCTTAAATGTGTATATGCATATTATAAGGAGATAAATGCACATGTTAGGCTTGTGGCTCATTTTATTTATGTTGATGATAGTTATGTTATATGTATGAATATAATATGGGATATGCATATTTCTTGACATACATGTATATAAAAAATGCTGGTTTGTTATGAACCATATTTTATGCTTGCTATTGATAGCATGTCATAATAATGATATGAAATGAACAATTAAATGATATAATTGGCATATTCATGTTGAAGTGATTACATCACTAAGTGAAAGCTTAGTGTATTACTTTATTTGTGATGTGTAGGTAATTGAGTAGCAAATTAGAGTCAAAGCTTCTGACCCACAGGAGAACACGAAGACTGCCCATTTTGGGTACTTTGTATTTCACTTTGTAAAATGATAATGATGTAAACATAGATAGTGATGCTCTTGTGATTCTAGAGGATTAAGCCTAATCTATAAACATAGGTCGATTTTGTAACTTAAACTGTATTTATTTCAAAAGCTTTATA
>CANXYI010393061.1:0-10384 GCA_948208565.1 Hura crepitans | reverse complement strand
TTATCACCCAGGTAGTTGCTATGCTGCCAAATTTTTATAAAATGGTTAACATAGATAAACTAGTGTTCTATTAGATTAAAATAGGCCATATTAAAAGGATTTACTATAATAACCACTACCCAAATAGGATAGGATAAAGATGTTCAATATGCTATATTTGTTAAATGAATAAACCCTAGGGTAATTCAAGGATGGGTGACCTACAGGAAATGACATGCTTTATCTGTTTCCTCAGGTAATAGGTAGGCGATGTTATAGGTTCCAAGGCATGTTTTGTATGTGTGTGAAATGCCTAAAAATGTGAAATTACATAATGCTAATTTAGAATATGCATTTAGGCCAAAAATGCTATATGACGGTGAATGGAAATTAAATGGGATAAATGTGTGTATTTGCTCATTTAAGAGCTAAAGTTGGCTGAATTAGGTGTGGCCTATGTCAAATGATTTTAGTTTTGAGAAATGACTTATAATTGAGCCAATGAATGAGTTATTAGTGGATGAAACAATAATGTGTGCTTGTTTAGTAAAATAGAGATATAATAAGTGTGGAAATGCTATATGATTATTTTATATGCGTATATTTGAATGATTTTTGAATGTGAGGTTTATGACATGTTTTATTATAGTAGTATGACTTTAAGAATCATAAAACACATTTAAATGGCACACATAGACTATATAGGCAAAATATACTATATTAAGAAGGAAAATTATAATAATGGTAATTAATTCCCATTTGACTAAATTAACCTAGTAAGATAGGTTAATCGATTAATTAAGTTTATTAGCAGCTACTAGTGTATACCTATACCTCTCTTATATTAGCTAAGAGGCCTATGTTATATGATGATCCTTCGAGCCATTATGCGAGTGCAACCACTGGAGGGTCTAACAGAACCACTGTATGCATTTTTATGTAGGTGCAGCCACTAAATTGTTTAATAAGGCCACTGCATAATATTTTTTTATTAATTCATGATTTATGCTGAATTATTAGTCTATAATATGTTATGTAACCTTCATGTCCTTTATTGGTGTAGTAGCCATTAGGGTCTATAATAAGAGCCACTGCATACTACAGTACCCTGTTATCCAAGTGATCTTGTTTTGCTTATGTAGGCTACTTAATTACTAAAAGGAAACCCGTTTAATGAGAAACATCTTGTATTGTGAAATTCTTAGAAACATCAAGCATTATGTCATTAGTTATTCATTTTATGTATGTTCAAACACCTTAGCACATATGTTACACATGCACACACTGAATGTTATGTTAATATGATATTCATTATGATGAAATATGTATTAGCGAATGTTTAAAAATGTATGAATGAAAATGTTATAGCATATTATAGCGAATACACCACTAATCTCCTGGTTAACGCATCATGTTTTCCTTGTGATACGTAGGTTTAAGAAGAACAAGTTAAGCTCATGTATCAATGTGACAAGATTGGCAAGCAAAGACTTGTATTTTGGTATACTTTTTGAGTTATATGTAATTGTAAATCATGTGATGTACAAATAGATATGCTCATATGTTGTATCAAAAGGGAAATGGGCCTATAATGTGTAATCATATATTTTTAAAGATTTCAAGGTTTTGTAACCCTATTAATGTTAGTTTTAAATGTTTGACATATGATATCTTTTCTTGAGGTTAAGAGTCTTAATGTGTGTTGATGGTTGATTTTGTGTGATAAAAAGATCATACGAGTATTGATTTCTGAATGAATGAATATAGTAGTGTTTGTTATCAATGCAGGTTATAAGAAAAAAATTTAGGATAGTGCCCCAATACTTCTATTATGCTATTGAATTTTCAACATTAGGATTCCCAAATCAAATTCCTAATTCAATTTTGAAAAGTTATTTTTTGTATACTTGCATTTTCCTAAATTAAGCATTTTGATAACCATAAAAGTAAACACATTTTAAATAAGTTAAGATAAGGTAGTTCGGATATTAATCTTATGTGCACTCTCTCTATTTAGATTTGGCAATTGGATTGGGTAGGGAGCTTCACATCAATACATTTTTATATATGCACTCCTCGAGCACAAGACTAGGTGGTTAGTGTAAGAGTTGCTTGACATAGAGTTTATAGTTAGCAATCCTATAGGTCAATATGTCACAGTAAAGAAAATAAACAAAGAATATCCCTTTTTAATACAAGGACATGAGTTTTTAGCTTATTTAATTGAGTTTCCTTTAAATGAGTTCAATGTGATTTTTGGCATTTATTAGTTATCTATGTATTATCCAGTGGTGGATTACAAAAAGAAGCAGATTTCCTTTAAGGCAAATGATGGATTAGATATTATAGTTATGGGTGAGAGGATAAATTTTATGTCAAATGTCATATTAGTAGTTACAGTTAGGTGAATGGTAAGGAAGTTGTCATGCTTGTTCGGTCAATGTTTGACACCAGAAGGGATAAGCCAAATGTTAGTCAAATACTAATAGTGTCAGAGTTTGCTAATGTATTCCTAGAAGAGCAACTCAATTTGTACTATAATAAGAGATCAAGTTTTGGATTGATGTTCAATTTGGCACAACAATAGTGTTTATAGCTTCATATCGAATTTATCCTACGGAGTTTAAGGAATTCAAAGTCTAGTTGTAAGAGCTATTAGATAAGGGGTTTATTAGGTCAACTGTATCATCGTGGGGAACACCGATTCTATTTATAAAAAAGAACAATTGTTCTTTTAGATTATGCATGGACTACTAATACATATATAAGGTAACTATCAAGAACATGTATTTATTACTTAGGATCGACAATTTGTTTGATTAGCTTAAAAGGGCAGGTGTTTTCTTTAAGATCAATAAAAGATTAGGGTACTATTAGCTAAGAGTCAAGGAAACATATATGCCAAGGATAGGTTTTAGGACTAGATATAGACATTATGAGTTTTTGGTAATGCTATTTAGGCTTATTAATGCTCTAGCAACATTCATGGATCTTATAAATTAGATCTTCTAACTATACCTAGTACAGTTTGTTGTAGTGTCTATTAATGATTTATTGGTTTATTCTAAGAACAAATAAGAAAACAAATAGCTTTTGAGATTTGGTTTATTTAAAGCCACATAAAAACACTATAGAGATCAAGAGCTTCTTGGGTTAGTAGGCTATTATAGGGATTTTATTAAGGGTCATTCAATGATTATAGCACTTATGACACATTTATTAAGAAAGAATTCCAAGTTCACTTGGGATGACAAGTATCAATAGAGTTTTGACAAGCTAAAAGCCATATTGATAAAGGCTCATATTCTTACACAGTCGATATTAGGAAAGAATTTTACCATCTATAATTACGAATCTTTGAATGCTTTAGGTTGTGCTTTGATTTTGAGAAGGAAATGTTATTGCTTATGCTTCAAGATAGATGGAACCACATGAGAAAAATTATTTGACACATGATTTTGAACATGCTACTATTGTTTTTGCTTTAAAGATTTAGAGGAATTATCTCTATAGAGAGAAAATCTATACGTATAAAAATTATAAAAGCTTGAAGTATCTCTTTACACAAAAAGAGTAAAACATGAGATAGTAGAGGTAGAAAGAGTTAGTTAAGGATTATTACTGCAATATTATCTACCATCTAGGGAAAGCCAATATGGTAGCTAATGCTCTTATTAGAAAGTTTATATTGGCATTAAGAACTATGTGTGTTAAGCTTAAGCTTGTCGATAATAGTGCCTTGTTAGTTGAGTTGCAAGTTAGAATAAGTTTGCTCTGGCAACTAAAAGAAGTACAAAAGTAAGATGGTAGGCTTATAGAAGTTATGGGTTTAATTCAAGAGGGGAAGTCTCTGAATATGTGCTTAAGAGTAAAGGATGTTTATATTATGATTATCGAATATGTGTCTTAGATGTGGCAGAGCTAAGGAAGTAGATCTTTCAAGAAGTATATAATGCTCCTTATACCATGCATATTGGTCATTCCAAGATGTATTATGACTTGAAAACTCTATAACAGTGGCATGGTATGAAGAAAGTTTTCTTAGAGTTCATGACTAGATACCTTACTTATTAGCAAGTTAAGGTTAAGCATCAAGTTCCATCTAGATTGCTTTATCCTATAGCAATACTAGAATGGAAATGGGATAGAGTCACTATGGATTTTATAGTTAGGCTACCTATGATAAGAAATTAGCGTGATTTGGTAAGGGTAGTGGTAGATAGATTAACTAAGTCTGCACACTTTGTACTAGTAAGGATGGATTTCTCTTTCAAAAAGCTTGCACAATTATACATTGATGAGATTATCATATTGCATGGAGTGCTGGCTTTTATTATAACAGATAAAGATGTTTTGGAAGAAGCTTCGTAATGCCTTAAGTACTTAACTAAGCTTCAATATGACATTTCATCCATCGATAGATGGTTTGTCGAAAAGAGTCATACAGTTAACTTTTGTACTTGGGTATTTTGTTACCAAGTTATTTGTGGTGCTTAAGTTAAAACATGTTTTATAGGTGCTTAAGGACATCTTTAGATACTATGCTATTGAGTTTAAGGGAAGTTAGGATTATTATCTTTCCTTAGCAAAGTTTGCATACAATAACAATCATTAATCAAGCTTAGGTATGGCTATATATGAAGCCTTATGTGGAAAGATGTTGAGAACTCATTTATACTAGAGTGAGTTAAGTGAGAACAAGCTTATGGGATAAGATGTTTTAAAGGATACAAAAGGAAAAGTTAAGATTATCAAAAATAGGTTAAAGGTAGCTTTAGATAAACAAAAGATTGATATGGACTTGAAGTGAAAGAATATCTAGTATGAAGTAGGAGACAAAGTGTTTCTTAAGGTATTTTTCTAGAAGAAGGCTTTAAGATTAAAAAAAAAGGCCAAGTTAAATTCGATGTTTAATGGCCCATATGATTGAATGTGTTTAACTAATAGCCTCCAAGCTGGTGTTGCCTTTAAGGCTGTAATAAATTCATGTTATGTTTTATGTTTTGATGCTGTAGAGATATAGATTAGATCCTTTACATGTTTTACCATAAAAGAAGTGGAGATATGATATGATTTATCATATGAGGAGTGTCAGTAAAGGTCTTAGCCTGAGAGGTGAAAAAATTCCAAAATAAGATGTGCCATTAGTAAAGGCATTATGGAAGCACCATAATATTAAAGAAGTAACCTGGGAGTGCAAAGCTTAAATGAGATAGCAATATCCACTTCTATTTAAACTAGGTAATTTTGAGGATGAAATTTTTTTGAAGAGGGGAAGAAATGTAACACCTAAAAATATAATGGTTATGAATAATATTTCCTAGGAAGTGAATAGTATTCTAAAGACCCAGATTACACTAAGGTGACTGGATAGATGTATTAATCATAATATAATTTTAGGTAAATTTTGGAATGGAAACAAAGTCATTAGGATAGTTAAAAATGCAAGTAAAGATTTTGTGACAGAGTTTTATGAGGAGTGATATAGTTAAAGTTGAGCCATAAAATATTTTTTTTTACTCAAACTGACTTAGGATTGATACAACCTAATACTCAAATATTCCAAATAGTTAATTTGTATTCAAATTGGAATTTTTGAACATCATAAAGTATATTATAAAAATTGAGAAAAGATAAAAGTATTGTTTTGAATTCGTTTTTCTTAGTTTTCAATCAAAGGTTAATAGAGGCTTTCAAGGCATATCTTAAATGACTTTATTATATCAAAATTGATGTTAAATGAGGGATTAATTGAGGTGAAATAATGTTTAAAAGAGTGGATGGAAATGTGGATTAAATGATGGCCATTAGATTAGGTGGAGGAATAATCTAAGCCTTTAAATCAATTTCCTAAGGGTTAAAGCTTTTTATTCTTGGTCAAACCATGATTAGTGCTTTTCCTTCTTCCAAAACAAGAACTTATAGCTTTTGGCCATCTCCCTCCACCATTTTTTCCTCTTTTCCACCTTAAATCCTCCATCCATTCACTCTCTTAACCCAAAATCACACCTTATATAACCTCTAGACCCTTTACAAAGTAAGAAAATCTAGTTAAATTGAAGGAATTTCTTAGATAAAGAGAGGGATAAATAGTAACCATCTTTTGATTTAATAAGTTGTCTTGAGGTTTTATGTTTTTCTATGCTTCATTAGGGACACAAAAAGACATATATTAAGTTGGTTTTGAATTTTCTAAGCTTATGTGATTTTATATAGATTTTTGAGTTTTTACCTATATTACAGAGAAAGTTGATCAAAGGAAGGAAAATGGCAATGAGAAGTTTTAATGAAGCCTTTATGCTATAAATGGACTCTTTGGTATGTTTAATCAACTTAATATATAGGGTGTGTGTGAAACCCCTAAGTAAAATGTGTATGAACATACATGTAACTTATGGATTATAATGGTTAATGATGTTTAATGCCTTATAATTATTTTAGAAGGTTGTATGAATATGTAATTATGTGTTTATGGTAATAATTAGTGATAGGGAGTGTATATCACATGGTGGCCAAATGGTTATTATTGTGTGATTTGATATATTGATGGTTAATTATGCTACATATGTACGTGTTGGCTTGTGATGATGATGATGATTTGTGCAATGAGTTTATAATTATGCATGAGGTTATGTTAGATATGAGAGAATGGTTCAATTGAGTACGATTCAAGTATTCGCTAAATACCCATTTTTATATGCCTTAAATAGGTTACATGTCAATATGGCATAAGTATTAGTTATAAGAGTTATGATGATGATGAATGTGTATGTAAGCAGTTGTTAAGAATGTATTCAACATAACGAATGAAAGAATGCCAATTAATGTTAGTATGGCTAAACCACATGTGGCATGTTCAATAAAAGAAATGAGTTTGAAAGATGGTTTTATGTATGCTTTTCAAGTTATGTGACTTGTAATGGATTATGTGAGTAATGTATGTTAAAATTTGTATAAATGCATAAATTGCTTGTAAAGGAATTATATCATTATCTGTAGAATGAAGTGTTGATAACAAAGTGGTTATTTGTGTTCTTAAGCCTAACACAATGAGCTAAAATGATATAGACATAACATGGTGAAAAGGCATTAGTTTTGTGTTATGGCTAAATGAACTATTGAGGAAAAGCTAAGTGATGATTTATGCATTTAGGTCATGTGTATGTTATGACAAGTGTTAAGAAAATGAGAAAGTACATCCCTAAGTATTGAATAATGAAAAATGCTTATAATGATAGGTTTGTGTGGAAAGATGAACAATGTGCTTATAATGTACTCTTAAAATTTGAGTAAGACTAAAATGGGCAAAGAACATTAATTTTCCCCTAAGGTTATGTATTGACCAAATGATAAATAAAACTTTCTTTGATTACTACAGACAGTGAAACATAAATAAATATAGTGATTGGCATACACAATTAGACAACATAAATTACAACGGTTGGCTAGTCAACTAGGGACATAGTAGCTAACTATGGTAGCTTAGTGCCCCTAAAAAGGTGCAACAGTCGTAGGGTCTAATGAGGCAATTGTATAACCCTAGGATTGGTATAAAAGTTGTAGGGCCAAAAAGTGTCACTATACAACCCTGGGCTAGTACAATAATCACAAGGTTCAATAAGGCCACTATATAACCCCAAGTCTGATGCATCAATGGTAATGACTAAAAGGACCACTATACATACTAGAGGGTGTAGCCACTAAATTGCTATTATGGCTACTGCACACCCATACTCGCATTTGTGGCTTGAGAGTTTTATTATCTAGTGATGGATACATACCTTCTATGTGTGTGAAAGTAAAATAAAAATGGATAAGATAAGAACTAATACAGATATGAGTGTGTTGCATTGTGATCATGCACATGCATATAATATTGTGATATTTATGATTATGGATACCTAGCTATTGTTTATGTCTATGAAGTTACCATGTTATTTATATTCTTGCTCATGGTGTTTTATTATTGTAATTGAATGAATGTATCTAAATCTATGCATATTTTATTGATTACACCACTAAGCATATCACTTAGCGCATATTTGTTTGCAGTGTGTAGATTGAATAACTGATTATTGATAAAGCCTTAATTTTTGATGTGAAGAACAAAAGAAGATTTCTTTTGGTATCTTGTTATCTTTGTATATATTATGCAATGTAAATGGTATAGGCACTCATATTTTGTATAAAAGGGACTAGGCTAAATAGGTTTTGTAAATGGTTTTTACAACTCTTTTAAAGTAAGGTTGTAAATATATTTAAGCATGTGTGGATGTTTTTATTTTTTATGATATCTTTTCCTTGTATATGAATGATGGATTTTGAAATTTGGTATTTTAGAGTGATCAGAATGATCAAAGGGTTAAGATGTGATATTTGATTGATAAAGAAGTATGTTTTATTAGAGGTCACTATTTGTGATAATGTCCCTGGATAGTTGTTATCCTACCTGACTTTTGACATAAGGACCTTAATTATATACAGGCTTCAATAGTTTTTGATAATTAATGTTTCTAAGAGTTGTACAATATGTTAAATAGGGCTTTCAAAAAAATATTTTATAATTATTTTTAATAAGTTTAGATATTGGTTTATATGTCATTCCTCATCTAAGTCTTGTGATTATATAGGGTAAGTTGTGTCACACATCTAACCTTGCATTGTGACTACCTAAGTGTGAAAAAGTCAAGTGGTTTAACTTCACACTTCTATGTACAATTATGGTGCAATAAACTCTTTTCATCATCTTTCTTCCTATCTAGTTTAGAGTATAGAATTGTGTCTACTCAAAGCATAAGTAAGTAAGTCTAATTAAGCCTTAGATATATTATTATTATAATTTCACACTTATTCTGAAAATGCCCTTTATGGATCCCATTCACACATGCTATCTTACTTTGGTCGAAGATTCCTGAATGAACATTACTATTAGAACTGTGAGATAAACTCCCCACTTAATCTTAGGTGGTGAATCCTTAGTTGATTACTACCTTATCTTCAAATATGTCATGGCATACCCAACAACCATGCTATATATACCTCTTATTCGAATTAAAAGCTTTGGAGTTAAAGTATGTCATTCCATATTTAAGATAGTGATATCAAGTCTAAGGATACTTGTAGCACTGATATGATGAGATGCTTTCACTATCATTGATTAAATATCCATGGGAAAATCTCATAATAGGTCTTCAATGTGCTTAATTCCTAACTAAACAACCATATGTTAACTCTAAAAATCTATATGCTTACAACTTGTGTGAACTACTACTTGATCCAATTAAGAAGTATAACACATGCTGATCTATTTGCATTAGCAATGTCCCATCTTGATAATACTATGAATAGGGATATTTAGGATGTAATAATAATCTCACATCATAAATACTTCATGATTTCCTTTACACTGTGATTTTATATTAGGGAATTTATAGCATTATTTAGGACATAACAAACAATTATATGTAATACATAAAAGTGCCATGGTATAAAGCAAAATGCCTTTTTACATTAATTCACAAGGTTTAAATACATGAATACAAAGTTATTACATGTATAATAGGCATACATCTAATGCATAAGAAATCTTATGATTTATGCATTTCACAATGTTTCACCTTCAAGGCAAGTCCTTGATTAACATAAAAACATAAAAGAAACAAAAATTTTGAAATGAATATTCAATGCCTACTTCTACCTAGGAAATTAATAATGTCTCAAGATAATTTGGCAAGCTAAATAGTGGACTTTTGAAGATCTACCATGATTTGTAGCTTTAGCTACCTAGACATATGCACCTTATAGGTAGTGCAAGCATTATTTATGCCTTCAAGTACTAAAAAAAGATAGCAGTTTAGAATAATCATCACACTTATGCCCTTTAGGTACTAAGAAAAGTTGATGGATCAAAGGATATCCATTGCAACTTGTTCCTTATCCTAATAAAAAAAAAGGAGCGCTTAGGAAAAAAAATTAGATGGAAGTAAGAATTAACTACAATTAAATGAAATTTGAAATTGACATGCATGAACTTATGAAATACAACAATTAACATTTGTGTTGGTAATCATGCATGCTACACTTACTTATATGTACATCACAACATTTTAAGTGGATTAATAGGGATAATGTGGTATGAAAATATAAATTGATTTCACAAATTTCATGTGTACATTTATTATGATTCATGGATACAATTTCTACATATGATATATGCTTATAATGATTATTAAGTTTTCTCCTTGAAAGCTTATAACTTAGATAATCAGCTAAGCATTATCTAGGTTAGGAAGCATCCACTGAGGTTTCTATCATTAGCTAAGCATTATTAGACCATGCTGTAATTAATTAAGTGATGTTTGATTTATTATGTGTGTGCTTTATGTTATGTGTTTGAGAGCCTAAG